>MNCI01026467.1:153131-179975 GCA_015680685.1 Gnetum montanum
AAGGGATTGTACACCACCTTGTTCTTGGGATTCCATTCCATTCTCTTCTTTCCATCCTTCTCTCCATTATTCACCTCATTGTCGGTTGTATCATTAGTGTACATATTTTGGTAGATACATTGTTTTCTTTTTGGTGAATTCTTGCGGTTAAGACTTTAACTCTTGTTCCAAATGACATTCCCAGAGCCTACGAGCTCTTTGAATATGGGTTTGTCAGGGCATTAAGGGCATGAACCTGCTTTGGGGAGGATCCACTAACATTCCTATTTGGTGCACCAGTTAACTTCTTTCCCTTAACATTTTGCAATTAATTCTATTTTGTTCATTACCACCTTGACATCCATGTTACTGATGTTTTCAGTTGTCCTTTTTTATCTATCTTTCTTACTCCTTTTCTTTCTCCATTATAACGCTACCGGAGGTTCGCGATTAGTCATGGGGGTATGGGGCCCGATTTTTTTAATTTTTTCCTAGCTCCAGATTTTTTGATTTTCTTCCTAACCCCTACACCTTCAGTAGTCATCATTACTATATCTCCCGATCCATATCAGCCATACCACAACCTAGCCAATGAACTTACACTAAAGTAAGGTATCAATTACATGATGATTCATTTACCCTTGCTAATATAAAATTGTGTTCTATGTGCAGATGGTGATCATACAACAACGGATTGGATCTGGAAAAAACACTTGGAATGGAACCGCGCTGGAAGCAGCTATGCAAGGAGCAAGATCGATGAAGCGCTTACCAACGGACAATGGAAGGCGCAATCTTGGCATTAGTAGCAGCAACACTTCTTTATCTCTCCCTCTTTCTCTTTCTCAGCTACCAACTAAGGCCTGATGTCATTGTAATAAGGTGTTCACCCTTGTTGTTAAGAACACTAGTTTTGTCAAATCTTGTAATGATGATCCATTCACATGTCATCCCATTAGTTCCATTCCCCTCAATAATTCCATACCTTCCCGATATTATTATAAGGAACTCGAAGATGAGTTTTCATTCAGTCATGGGGTTATGATGAGACGTGATTCACATGAGCCACGATATTGCGTATGCGATATCACGACTGCCATGATATCGCGTACGCGATATCGCATCATCCCCTGCGATGTCGCATACATGATATCGCATTCTACCAGCAAATCTATAAATAAGAGGCGACACTCCCCTTATTCCTCATCCTAGGCTAGAAGTAGGGAAACTCTGGCAGATTGATCACTCTAGAGACAGAATATTTTCCATGTGCCCACAGTAGGAGTCCCCAAGTGAACAGATCTTTATTCGAGTAGCCTTGTACCTGAACGTAAGTTGTGTATGGCAATAAATATGAGCTTTGTGGATAAACCTTGTAGTGCATGGAATAGGATTTTATGACACATAATTTATTACATGTCATTTCCTACCTATTATTTATTACCCTGCAGTAGCATGGCATGAGTACAACTTGATTACGAGCATTTACGAATGTGTATGGCTAATCAAGGAATCGGCTGCTCATTGCGATTAGATTCTCTCACCCTCAACTCGTAGAATGCAGAATGAGTACGGCTTGATTACGAGCATCTAAGGATGTGTATGGCTAGTCAAGGAATCGGCTGCTCATTATGTTTAGGCTAGTTAAGTGCCTCAGTATGACCACTTTGAGCACGTGCGTTACGTGTGGTGATCCTAGTAACGATTAGCGTTTGGTAGCCGCAGTTGCATAGTTCAGGGTGTGTACGGTAAGTGGGAACGGATGCTGATGCTAGTTAATTTAGACTTAGTTCATTAGTTAGAGTTAGTTAGTTTCTCAACCCTTCACCTCGATAGCATAGGAGAAAAAACACGTAAAAGACTATAAAAATCATATACCTCAGACTTACTTAACCATACACCGTGAGAACTACAAGTAAGTCTGGGAAGACAATGAATGATTAACCCCAAGTGTTCCATGGGGTGTGTAGGCATTTAGTCTATGGAGTTCGAATGGATCGCACGTGCTACGCTTGTTTCGTATGGTTGAGTGTAGGGGTACCTCACCACTCATCAGTTAGCAAGGGAGACAAGTAAGTTACATAAGGTTTGGATTGTGATAAGTTGTGGTATAGCCTTTGCTTTTCCCTATTCTTTAATGAAGTCTTTTCCTTACAAATTTTGAGCTTGTGTTGTCAAGTTGTGAGGGTTTGATAGTAAAGGTTCTACAACAAAGTTTTATACTTTTTCTTACAAATTTTAACATTTTGTTGTAAAAGTGTGAAGGTTTGAGAGCAAAGGTTCTACAACAAAGTTTTTCCCATGTGAGCTTAACAATCAAAGTAGAGAATATTATATATGCTTTTTAATTTTTCAATATGTATATAATTACACATTTGAATGATTGTATAATTTGGGATGCTTTGTGTTACTCATTTTCCCCATGTTTAACCTATGATTAATAGGGAATATGCCCAATGTTCAACTACATAGTCTATAAACATCATAGGAGATCATGTCATAATTTGTGGATGGACCAGAGGAATGTCTAGCTCAGTTTGGTGGGATTGTAGGTTGTTGTCTACCTAGTGATAGTTGTAGTAATCTTGTTTCATTGTATGGTTAAGTATAACTAAGACATGATTAACGATGTTATCATGTTTATTATTGTTAAACATGAAAATCTACTAAGAAATAAAAATTTAACTAAAAATAATAAACATCTAAAATTTAAAATAAAGTTTAATTTATACTAAGACAATAAGCATATACTCTATCAACCTTCTGTCATGTTCCTAATTTATAAGTAGCTACTAGGTGGCTAGGTTAACTAACTATTAGACAAATCAAGTTAATTAACCATTGGAATTATCAAGTTAACCATTGATGAATCATGCTTTTTCATGCTCTGAGATTAGATACTCAATATTGGAGCCTTAACATCAGGTACTTGATGTTGGATGTCCGATATCACAAGGTATACATCGGCCTATAAATATAGCGCTTGGGCTCACGATTTTCATATCAGTTTTTGTCATAGTTAGCGAAGCTCTTGCAATTTTTTTTCTCTAGAGTTAGAATATTTTCTAAGTTCCATAATAGGAGTTTGAGTGTGTATAGATCTTTGTTCGAACACTAGTGTACCTGAGCACAATAGTGTGACAGGAATAAAAATAAACCCTTTTGATAATCCTTGCAGCACTAAGCAATTAATTTCCAGTTGTTAATGAACACAAGCACAACCACTTCAAGCATACATATAGTGCTTGGTAACCTAGCAGTGCTTAACGTTTGGTAGCCTAGTAGTGCTATATGTGTTTAGGATGTGTCTAGGAAAGTGGGACGGGTACTTGTATTAGGCTAGCTAGGTAGTGAATGAATTAGATCTTAAATTACTCTACCTTTCATTCTTATTGTAGGTGATTAAACTTATAAAACATAAAATGAGAAAAATCATGTACCCCAACTACACTTAAACCATACCCTTGAGCTTCACAAGTTTAGTTGGGAAGATAATGAATGTTCTCAACACCCATTTCACTTCCTAGATAAACTAGTGTACTGGAGAACTATAGGTCCATGGAATTTGACTGGATCACATGTGAATGCCTTAGTGATTCATATGGTTGGACATAGAGGTACCTCGTCACTCATCATTGCCACCATTGTCAGGAACCTTTTGGTTGTTTCGTGCACTATCTAGGATTTAGTGGAAATCATTCAAAATCATTGGAATGAACCTTAAAGTCACATTATATTTTACAATTACTATAAAAAAAATTTAAAAGCACATTACGTTTTTATCATCTAATTGAAAATGTCTTCTTCTCACAGGAGTGCTTCTTCACCCAAGTTTGATGGAGTTCATCAGTTGGTGCCTCAACAATATTGAGTGGTATATGCTCATCTTGATGAGTATGTACCCAATTTCACCTTCATCCTACATAAGGATGAATAGCTGTAGTGTCATGACATGGAGGACAACATTATGTTACTACCCGATCAATCTGTTCCTACAATGCTCCAACAAATGCTTATATGATGCGATCTCTAGGAACGTCATGCTTATATGTTGTGCAAGATACTGACACCAAGGATTATCATCCCACTAAGGTACAACATCTACAGGATTGATAGCTAGAACAAAGTCATGACTTTGTGAAAGGAAAATAATTTAATGATTTTCCATTCTTGATGTACCAAAAAGATGATGGGAAAGCCTTCTCTGGTAGTTTCCCATTCAGTGAAATCCCTCTCTTTGACTTTGGTGAAGGAGGTCAAAACCAGAACCTGTAGTCCACTATTCACAATCCTAGTTCTTATAAGAATGGATCTAATAACAGAGAAGGATCCAAAGAGGCAAGCCAAGGTAGGAGTGCAGACAAGGAACAAGATTGTGATCATGGACACAATTGCTGAAGGGGTAGTAGTAGGCACTATGATGGTGCTAGTCCTCCTTCCTCCTCACCTTCATTGTCATCATCATCATCTTCTTCTTCTAGCTCTGACCATGACTGTAGGAGATGAGATTGTGATGGAGGTGACCAAAATGACCGATGAGACCAAAATGATCGAAGGGATGGTTGAGCAAGGCAAGATTAAGGGTGTAGACATTCAAGAGAGGTACATTGCCATGAATGAAGAAGTAGTAGAGGGAATTTTAGGCACCATTATCATGGCCTCAATGAGCCTTTTCTTGCTATCCAAAGTATGCTCAATATTGCAGAGGCAGTACGAATTCCAACAAGGCATGCGAATGATAGTTAAATCAAAAGGCTAGACATGAAAAATATTCCTTGGTTTAAAGGGGGATATAACTCTGATCCATAGAACCATCTCCAAGCTTTTCAAGATGCATGTGCCTTACACAACATAGAGAATGATTGGCAAAAACTTAAGTTGTTCCCAAGGACACTCATCAAAGAAGCAGAGAACTGGTACCAATTCTTAGAGTTGAAATCAATCATACGATGGAGTACCATGCTTGAATTTTTTAATGATAAATATCAAACATAATCCATGTTTTCCAACTTGAGAAGGAAAATCCAAGGATGAAAACAAGAAACACACAAACCCTTCAATGCTGCCATCGGCTGATACTACTCCTTAATGCACAAATGTCTTGGCCACAGTTATTCTCAACTAGATCAACTTTGCCACATTGTAGATGGGCTTCAATTAGAAATGAGAAGAATCCTTGGTGTTTATGCCCAAGGACGATTGTCAAATTTAAGTGCCCATTAGATACAAAGATTATTCAAGTAGGTAGCTAAAGAGGAGGGTGAATTAAGAAAAAGAGAAAGTGTAGAGGAATGTAACCATGATCCTTCCATTCACAAGAGGGAGGTTCGATTCTATGATAGTGAGGAAGAATCTACACTTAATGAGGTGATAAATAGGAAACCTTGCCACTCCAAAAATTTCAATATGAAATTACAGCCAAGGTTGATCAATTATGGGACTCCATGAATAGCAGATTTCAAGCTATCCTAAAAATTGCTGAAGAGTCCAAAGAAAAAGGTAGTGATCATGAGCATAGGAGGCGCAAGGAAGTTGAACATGCCTATCAGAAAGGTAAGCACAAGATTGTTGTAATAGAAGAAGTTGTAAAAAGTGAATCAGATGATGATGGTGGGTGTGACATCTACTAGTATGAACATCCTAAGGGATGTTTCCCCATAGTGTCACATTTATAGGAGTCTAAGGTGTATGCTTTGAATCCATGACTAACACAAAGGCAAACATCTAGAAGATTACCTTATCCTCAAGGTAATTTTAGGAAGGCAGTTCCACTAGCAACAACAATATTATCTAAGTGAAACTCCATGACAACCATATGAGCAATATCAACAGTGGTAGCAACGACAATCATGGGCATTGGCACTACCAAGGTAACAATACCCTTACAGATAACCTAATCCATATGGGTACTATGTTCAGCAACCCCTATCTCCACATGACTCCTTTAGTCATGTTTGTACTTTCTAATCTCACTACCACCCTTCTGATTATTATCAAACTCATTCTCCACATGAAAGAAGGATGCCACTTTTTATCTTTATCCCCCTCCCATCCTTGCACATGTTCCTTCTCTAGCTGCATAGCTACCACCTACTCCACCTATGCAGGGTGAACTACTAGCTCAACTGTAACAACGCAACATGAACAGGGCCATTAATCTATAACTGGTTCATCAATCGAGTGGGTTGAATACTTGATCAAAGAAAATACCTTTCTTTTGATCCCATAGTCCACCTAAGCCCTCAAATACACCTACAGTTGACAACCCTATCCCCCCATCTTCCTCTGTATCAAATTTCTTCAAGTCCCCTTCAAACCAAACACCACCTAGGATCCATACTATGATGCTTACTCACACTATATCTGATTGGATTCATGCTGGAAACCATTCCAAGAAATTAGCCAATCTTGAAAGTCCTCTCATTTATTTGTAGATCATTAAGAATGAACCTTGTAAAGCTCTTCTTGACTTAGGTTCTAGTGTTAATTTAATTTCTCATGAGATGTACACTACATTGAACCTACCTTCTCTTAAGAAGAGTAATATCATATTAGAACTGGCAAACCAATCCATCATTGTTTTATTAGGACTAGTGAAAGACATTATGACCACTATCTATGGGGGATCTTATCCTATTGATTTCCTAGTGATCAAGATGGAGAATTGCAAAGGGAATTTCCCAATCATCATGGGAAGGACATGGCTTAGCACCATTGATGTAAGAATGGGCATAAAAAATCCTTCCTTGAAAATATCTAAAGAAAATGCATTTGAAAATATCAAGAAAAAGTGATGCATCACGTACAGCGATATAGGGTGCAATTATGTGCAGAAACTCTAGGCCATGAAATAAGCATCTATCTCTACATGCAAGTAGTATGCACCAAAAGTAGAAATTCAAAGGTGTCTATATGCATCAGCACAAAATAGGAGGGTACCTAATGGCTGATCGTTGGTTCTAAGAACAACACACTTTTCATGGAACTGATTGAGGGCTTGACATGTGCCTATGTTGTAGGCATGGATGAACTAGAGCAAGTTCATTACCAACTTTCTGATGATGTAAATGATGATACTTATTGGAAAGAGTTGGAGATTCCTGAAAATTTTAAGCAAGATCCCCTTGAACTAAAAATGCTATCGGTCGGAATGGAATATGTAGTTTTAAAAATGGGAAGCTAGTCATAATCAATGCAAATCTTGCTCTAGAGCAGAAAAGATGTTGTTGAATGTGGTTGAAAAATGGTCAATAGCTTTTCCTTGGTCATATCTTGAACTCATACGGATTGATCCTAGGATATGCTAGCATCGCATCTACACTAATCTAGCCATGAAGTCAAAGAGACAGCCACAAAGGTGATTGAACCCCAAATTGAAGTAGGTCATCAAAGAGGAAATCAAACAATTCCTCAAGGTAGGGTTCATTTATTCCATTGTGGATAGTGAGTGGGTTAGTCCACTCATGATTGTGTTAAAGAAAGGAGGCAAGTGGAGGGTTTGCATCAATTTTTGGCTATTGAATATGGCAACATTCAAGGACCATTTTATGTTGTCATTTGTTGATCAAGTGTTAGACACAATATCTGGGCATTGCTACTATAAGTTTCTAGATGGTTATAATAGCTATAACCAAATTCAAATTGCATCAGAGGACCAAGTGAAGACAACATTCATGTGTCCTTGGGGGACTTTTGCATATCACAAGATGCCATTTGGTTTATGTAATGCTCTTACTACATTCCAATGTTTGGTTTAGAGCATTTTCAACAGCAAATTGGAAGTGGTATGGAAGTCTTCATGGATGACTTCTCCACTTATGGAGCTACATTTGAGCAAGCCTTGGACCGCCTTGAGCAAGTGCTAAAATGATTTGTTAAAACCAACTTGCGGCTCAATTGGAAAAAATGTCACCTAATGGTCTAGGAAGGCATTGTATTGGGTCACAAAATATAACAAGCAAGAATTGAGGTAGACCCTAAGAAAATAATGTTCATCCAAGGAATAACCTACCAACCAAAAATTTTCAAAGATGTTTGATCATTCCTTAGACATACTAGCTACTATTGAGAATTCGTAGAGAATTTCTCTAAGATTTCAAAGTTGTTGGTGAAGCTAACAAAGAAATATTTTTCATTTTTTTGGATCAAAGAATGTAAAAAAGCATTCCAACAACTAAAAGAGAAACTTGTAGAAACTCCAATCCTACAAGTACTTGATTAGTCTAGACCATTTCATGTCATCATGGATGCATGAAATTATGTCTTGGGAGCTGTGGTTATGTAGATGGACAATAAGAAATGTCCATATTACATCTATCGTGCTAGCCAAAGCATTGTGGATGTACAAATGAACTACATCTCTATAGAAAAAGAATTGATGACAGTGGTATTTGATTTAGAGAAGTTCAAGCATTATGTGCTTGGATACAAGGTGTTTGTGCACATGGATCATAGTGCCATCCACTTCCTAATGAACAAGCCAATGGTGAGCCCCCATGTCATATGATGGCTGGTGATCTTGTAGGAATTCGATCTTATGATGGTAGATCGAAAGGACAATGAGAATGTGGTCTCTAATCACTTGTCTCAATTGCGATGGGACAACAAAGAGGAAGAAAATGCACTATCTAATATGTTTCTTGCTAAACTCCTCTTTGCTAGGGCTATAACTAAATAATTTCCCAATGAGCATAAATGGTATGATTGCATTCTCATCTATCTTCTCACCCAAGAGATGCTACAAGGGTTTGACCATCAAAATAAATAGTAGTTTTTTCACTAGGTAAAACATTTCATGGAGATCAATGGATGCCTCTACAAGGTGTGCATCGATGGCTTGGTTCATTGGTATGTCCCTCATGCTGATTAATTGCATGTTCTCCAAGATGCTCATGAAGGTCTTTGTGGAGGACACTATGCTAGGAGATATACGACCATTAAAATCCTAATGGTAGGGTACTATTGGCCAACAATCTTTAGGGATACTCACCATTATGTCCACTTTTGTGAATGATGCCAATAATATGGTGCAATGATTGCTTGAATGGAGGGACCTCAACAATGGATTCAACCACTAGAACCCTTCAACATATGGGCCATTGATTTCATGGGTCCCATCATGCCCATATCAAATGGAAAGGTGTACATCATAGTCATTGTTTGACTACTGTACAAAATGGGTAGAAGTAGTAGCCATCATCGATTGTACATCTTCTACTACTACTTGGTTTGTACAACAAAATGTTGTAAATAGGTTTGGTGTGCCACATGCATTAATTTCTAATAATGAAACTCACTTTATAGGTGCTACTTTTCAGAAGCTCATGCAATGCTTAGGGGTTGAACATAAACTCACAATACCCTACCACCCTTAAGTCAATGGTCAAGCTGAGGTTACCAATAGGTAAATCACAAGGATTCTAACAAGAACTATTAGCAAATATAGGAAAGGTTGGAGCACAAAACTCAATGATGCCCTTTGGGCTTATCGCTCAACATGGAAACTTCTTATAGGCTATTCTTCCTATGAGCTTGTGTATGGAAAATTACCAACACTTCCTATTCAATCCAAGCTTTTTACACTTTCAACAGCTTGTGACCTCAACCTTGACTTGATTCTAGCACAAAAAGAAAGACTAATGGATCTCAACCTACTAGAAAAAAATTGATTGGTGGCCCTATCATCTAACGAGTTGCACAAGGCCTATAACAAAAAGTGCCATGACCTTAAAATCAGAAAAGTCAAATTTCAACTAGGAGGTAAGGTTCTTTGCTAGAACCCCACACATGTACCTCAATGAACTAGGTTCCAAATGTTGTGGGAAGAAGCTTACATCATTTACAAAAAATTTTCTTTTGGGGTCATGATGATCTACAAACTTGAGAGCCTAGACAAGAAATAGTTGGTCAACATACAACAAATCAAACCTTTCCATGAGCCTAAGCTAGCAAATACAACAAATGCCTCATCTAATGGACATCCACACTCCATATTTTGGATCTTCTCCTTTCAACTTAGTCGTGGGGAAAATGGCCACCTATGCTAACCATATAAGTGACTCCTCAACTTTTCACCTTTTTTATTTTACACATTTTTTGTTTTACAATGCACATTCTTTATTTTACATCTTCTTATTTTCATGTTATCAATCTTTTCTAATTTTTTTTTACACCATCATTAGTACATTTGGTATATCTTGAATATTTTACACTTTCTTTTATATTTTATTTTATTTTAGTATGATTTTCTAACTTTTTGTTAATAAGTGCCAGGTATAGTGCTAATGCATTGCTTGATGGTGATATGTACTATTTTGTTATCTAATTTTTGGTGTTTGGATTCTAGCTTTGAATTTCACTATGGATGATTAGGACATGGTTTTTTTTTCATGTAACAAGCACTAAGTCCACAACATCTACCCATCCACAAACTCTATGGTTTTCCTTGTTCTAGAAACATGTAGTTCCTTTTTCATTAACAAAATGTTAACAAATTTATGAATTTGGTAGTTTTTGAAATTGGAAAAGATTCAAAGGTTTGAATAGGATGTGACTTTTAGGGAATCTAGTATTCTTTGTGCCTTTCTATTTGCCTGGGTGCATGTGTGTTTTCATGGATTTCTTATTGTTTCCTTGTCAACAAATAAAAGGAAGTTGAATATATCTTTGCATGGTATGGTTCTCATAAAAAAATGATGGGAATTTAAAGCACACCCCTTAGACATAATAAATGAACAAGTCTTTACATGGTGTGGTTCCATTTCAAAAAAAAATGATGGGAATTCAAAGCACATCCCTTAGACACAATAAACGAATAAGTCTTTGCATGGTGTGGTTCCCATTTTAAAAAATAAATGATGAAAATTCAAAGCACACCCCTTAGATGAAATAAATTGGATACAAGCATTGGTTATGGGGATAGAAAGACATGTTACCCATGCATAAAGGTCCCCTCTAACTAAGGCCCTTCCTCACTTCCTACTTCTCTCTTTAATAAGGAATGATGGTTGTTCTGTGGGAATACTCTTGTGTCTTAGGGGGATGGACTGGTCTTAGAATGGTGATGTGAAATCACTGAACAAGGTTGGTTTTGGTCTAGACTAATGATGGATCTTATCAAGTCATATAACCATAAAATTCACAAGGGACTTCATGTGACCTTAATTAGGAACTCCATTCTAGTCTCTCTCATCCATCTATGCTTTCCATGTCTCACCTCATTGCTAGTTTCATGTTCTTGTTTAATGTCCTAGTTTGATGTGTTAAAATTCTTAGGTAGTTTCTTTTAGGTTTTTGTACTTAACCTTCTATAACCATTAATCATCCATGGAGCCCATAGACTCTCTGGTTTGAAGTCATGCAAGGGCATAAAAGGCCTGTGCGTACTTTGGGGAGGACCCACTTGCATATTGAAACATCACCAATTCTGGATTCCTGCAATTTAATGGCAGATTTATTTAAGTGTCAAAATATGGGAAAAATTTTTCTAAGTTTGGTGTCATGTTGTGCAGCATAGATAGTGTAGCATACTTGAAGTCCTGATTTTTGCAAATTTTTTATAAGTCCACCTACTATGCTCCTTAGCATAGCCAGCATAGCACACACTTCCATGGCCAGTCTACACAAATGTCAAGCCAGAAGTAGTCATGGGTCACTTGGGATGGACCAAACAATTTGGCAAATTTTCTATCTCTTGGACTATCAAGCTCGCTATGCTCTCTAGCTTGCCCAGCTTGACACATGTCCTGGTTGCCAGTTCACCCAAGCACCAGGCTAGAGGTTGTCAAAGGTGCTTAGCATGGAAAAAATAGTTTGGCAAGTTTTCTATCTTTTAGGCTATCATGCTTTACTATTTAGATAGGTAACAAGGCCAAATTTTTTCTAAGTGTTGGACAAGGTTCTGTCAAGCTATCTAGACATGGAAGATGCATTTAACAATTTTTTGACTTTCGAGGTTACCTGTCTTGCTACACCCCAGAGTGTGGTTAGTGTGCCATGAAGAAACATTGCAAATTTTGGAAAAATTCATCAAAGTACTTGTGCTATGCTTTGCTATACTGCACAGTGTAGACAACATGACAAGTTAAAATTTGCAAAATTTTTCTAAGTGTTCATGCTATGCTTCATCATGTTGTGCAACGTAGATAGCATGACACATGGAAAATTCATCAGAATGCCTCCAGAAGGTCCTAGAACTTAGCATCAACCTTTATTTCAGCTCTAATGTCCCTCTGGTGGCCAAGATCAGTAGTCTACTTTGCTTTTGCATCCCCCATTGACCCCCAAAATTATCCCTATGATTGACCCTACTCGAAAGAGGGGGAAGACGTAGTCCCAGAGTGTAGACTCCAAGTTGCATTTGTTTTGGCATTGTTTGTAGGTATATGGTGATCCTTAAAACTCTAGCACATGCAATCTAAGTGGTGTGGTCATAGTTTGATAGTTTCTGAGTTCCTGTTCTTGTCCTACAGAGCGTAACACTTAGAGCTTGACATTTTGAGCATAACATGTCAGCGTGACTTGTCCACGTCCATGCTATGTGGGACCTAGGCCACATGGCATCTAGTTTGCATCTCATGTCAACCCTAGCCCTATAAATACCTTGATAATTAGCATTTTAGTGGTGGGTCAACAAATCATTTTAAGCATCAAGCATTAGAGCACTCTTAGTATCTTCATCACTCTCGCACTTGAGCACCTGAGCTTGACACTTGGCCAAGTACCGTGACACAGTCTTCGTTGCACTCACACAACGTGATGACTGCAAACCCAACATGTTTTTCCTGCTTCACAACTACTATCACTATGTCTGTGATGTCTCAAAGATTGTGACTGCATTACTATGCTGCTGCTATAACTGTCTAACATTGTGTACTAGCTTCAAACATTATTTAATTAAAAGTTGTGCACCTTGATCTTTGGGTGGTGCATTTCTCCACCCTTGAACTATGGTTCTATATTCTTAGCATTTGATTCAAATTTCTTAGCATTTACTTTTACACTTTCTTCTACTGTCAATATGCATTTACATATTCACGTTATGTTACGTTTTGTTCTTGATCATTGTCCTGACTCCTGCACGAGGCTCACTAAAGAATTTGTTTACAAATGGTTATTGTTACACCATGTAAGTCCTTGTTTAATTGACTAGACCATGTAGGGCACCTCATTTTCATTTCACCCAACATGGCCATTGCACAGATTTAGGGTTAGGCTGTATGCCCACAGACCTCTCCATGTTCCAACCATCGATGTTTTTGGATGTCATAGTTTTTGGTACTAGAAGAAGGGCCTCCCATTCCTTCTGTGTGCCACGGGTAGTCCCACATGCTTTCTATACCCCCCATCACTAAGCTAGCATAGACATAACACCCTTGTAGACCTGTGACAATAGTAGTTGGATCATAGGCCAATGCAAGAGTTATCTACATTCTAGTTGGTGTAGATTGGTCCCAATTGATAGTTCCCCTAGAACCCCATAGGATGAAAAGCCCAAAATTTTTACTACATCAAACTCTAAGTGTTTTGTAGAGCATGACATCTTATGAGCGTAACAGTCCCTTAGAGTGTGACGAGCATAATAGCAGAGATAACCATTTTTTAGTGTTTCCAAACTTAGCCATTTTTGGCCTATTTTCTTCATAGTTTTCACACTTAGCCATTTTATCTTAAAATTTTTTGCACTTAAACGTTTTTGGCAAGCATCTCTTTTTCTCACATATTTTCTTACATAATGAAAATGAACCTCGTTAACACCTTAGCTACTGCCTTGAACTTGGAGTTAGCCTACCCCATGCAACACATGGTAGACGTCGAGCAACCACTTAGCCCTGTGCAACCACAATGGTAGTCTCTTAGATTGTGGCACCAATTTCCTGAGCACATGGCACTGGATGATGAAAAATATAAATTTTTGTGGCAAATATTTAGGTGGGCCTACCATTGGATTGCTAGGAAATGGAAAAAAGAGTAGTTTTGAAATTATTCATCAAAATGGAAGGGAGTTCCTTCCTACCCCTAGTGGGGTCATACCACTCACTGAATCTTTCAAATGGATTTTGGACCAATACATCAAGATGAGTGTGCTAAAAGAGTAGGATCTAGCATCCAACTATGATGAACCCCTACAAGATGGACAAGAGGAGTTTGAGTCCCATTCTGACGATGGCATCCTACTCTACGTCTCAGCCTCATAGTCAACCTTTGTATTCCTGTCGCACTAGTTGTAGTCTTCTACCTTCTTTGAGGTAGTTGTAAGGCTTCTATAGCCTAAAAATTCATTGGTAGTTTCTAGGCACCTAGTCCTATCTATGCAACAAAATGCAGGACCTTCTGCCCATTTTCCTTTTGTCATTTCTTCATAGTACATTTAGCCTTCGCAGCCAGCATTTGTGACACCAATGCTACCTTATGTGCACACCATGTCCATATCACAACCACACACAAGTCACTTTTCTATCATTCAAACCATATCAATCCAACCACCAACAATAGCTCCAACCTCAACTGTGTGGTGGGTAGCAACATCTTTACCTACTGTTCAATTGTCCTAGATGTTGTAGTACATGCAGCAGCAAATGTACCAAGCATCACATATGGCACAACCTACTACAGGGCTGTGGGCCACTCCAATGGCACCACCAATGGCACAACTGATGCAACCTTCTACAACATCCTCAAGTTTGGACCAAGCATTCCAGCTTATTCAAACACTCATTGAGGAGGTCAAGTGGCTTAAAGCAGCCAACTCAGAGATAGTCCATGGAATGAATTTCAATCAAGATGATCCCATTAGCCCTGCCATTCCTCTACTCACATTGCCTTCTGGGGTCCAACTATCCAAGTTCAAAAAATACAACAATGAGGATGATCCAAATGTCCACTTAGTTACTTTCTGTTCTGAGTCCTTATTACTGTAAGCATGGCCACATGCGGTTATCCATGTCTTTGCCATGTCTATGACCAAAAAGGCTTTAGATTGGTATCACGCACTTTCTCGAGCATCCATTTCAACTCTGGAGGAGTTTCTAAGCTAGCTTGTAACATGCTTCAAGTACAACTTAAAGCTAGAAGCCATGCTAGACCATCTCATGAATGTTAAGCAAGAAGCACTAGAGCCAGTGCAAAAATTCATACAACGTTGGAGCACCTCTCTAAATGAGATTCGTGAGCCAATCGCTGAAAGCCACATGTTGGCCATTTTTTAAAGGCACAGTAAATAATTTCATTAAATCAAAGCTATACTATTTAGCCCCATGTTCCCTTAGCCAAGCTTTTTCTCAAAGAAAGAGCATACATGACATGGTAGAGGCTAGCAAGGACCTAGCTTACATAGCCTACAAGAATGCGCATGCAAAGAGAGACAAGGAAAAGAGGAAAGCCACGACAACCACCATGGCAGTTGTGGCTGATGAAACCAAGCCCAACAACAACAAGTAGGTAGCTAATGCACCTAAGGCCCTAGCCAATAGCAACAAAACATCAGGTTTTGGCAATGTGGAAATCAACTAACCCACATCATCAGTGGCCACGAGGCAAGCTCCCCCAAGGCCAAACTTTGAGCGCAAGGATCACTCAAACTACACCCCTTTACCAATCAAGCCATCAAAAATTTTGGATCAACTGCTTAGTGTTGGGCACATTCAACACAAGTAAATGTTAGAGGATGCTTGCAAATGCCATGAGAGGTACTACAAGGTCCTCTGAGCCCCCTTTGCAACCATGCGCAATGAGCCTCTGGTAGCCAAAAATTTTAGACTAAACTAGTTCTACAACTACCATTAGTTGCACAACCATGACATGGATTATTGCCTAGCATTGAAGGATGATATCCAATGCATGATCAATCAAGGTAAGTTGGTCCTTGATGAAAGTAATCTTGTCTAGTCAAAGAACCAATCCATGAAGATATATAAGATCCATTAAATGCTAGTGGTGCAAGATATATCATTAATGCTATAGCATTGATGATGATGCAAAGCCAATACATGAACCATTTGTGGTTCATGTGCCTTCCGATGATATTGAAGCCTCAATGTCAACTAGGCCATAGGCCCCCTTCATCATCAAAGCACCACCTCGGGAATCCATGATACCTTTTGTGGTTAGGGCCCTGTAGCATGTTGCGGCAATGACCTAGACACCTTTTGTCATAAGGATGTCAAAACATGTAGACTCCCCATCTGCCTAGGGTTCAATGCAGGGGACTACATCATGATCCATCCACCTAAAGAAGTGTGATGAGCATCTAGCCAACAAGATGGCTAGGAAATGCTTTGAACTATGTCCCCCTAAGTCTACCCCCTTGTTAGCAGTTCCCATGACCCCATCGTCTAAGGTCACCAACATAGACATGCACATTCAATAAGCAATCACTGAGGCTCAAAGGCTCACTTCCTAACCAAAATCCAAATCTTCTCCTCCTCAAGAAATCCATCTCTTAGGATGTATGAAGAAGATAAATACCACCAAACAACTAGATGGTGGAAAATATTTTCTAGATGCACTTGCATAGGTCAAGTAGGATCTAAAACAAAAGAATACAACTTTAAGCCTATACAATCTAATCATGACCTCCCCCATGCATCATTAAGTATTGGTTCACATGTTGGTATCCATCCCTATTAAGGAAGACATTCCAGTAGAGGAAAAGGCTATCCATGCTGTAATGCTCTCTCCTCCAATCAAAGAACCAAGGTCAACAACTTTGACCTTTTGTGATGAAGCAATGAAAGCTGACCTTCAGAAGGGTCAAGTAATTACTACACCCATGTTCATAATAATTTGTGTAGGTTAGTACAAAATTTGTAGGATGCATGTCGATGATGGGGTAGAAAACAACATTATCCTATTCCCCATTGTCGATAAGCTTGGCCTGGTGGATTAAATCAGGTTAACAAAAACAGCCTATTTAAAGTCCTTCAATGGAGCACATGTGGTTGTCAAGGGAATATTCATGATTGATTTTGTGGTAGGGGAGAAATTCCCCACTAACGCATAGTTCATCATGGTTGAAGAGATGCTTGGATTCAACCTAATCCTAGGGAGATCTTGGTTAGCCCAACTAAGGGCTCTCTCTTCACCAATCCACCAAGAGATCCACTTACCATACGAAGGTGGAGGGGGGGGGAGTGGTGATCTTTGGTGACAACATAGCCCCTCAGACCATCAACAATGTAGACACTGAGCAAGGGTCAGAGGTAGAGATCTCTGAAGACACACCACCTTTTTGCAATGAAAGTTGATGTTGTTTGGCTGATGAACCAGGAAAAATGAGCAATCTTCATGAGGAATATCTATGAATAGAATTGCCTTTTTTGATGGTAGATGACAGCCTAGGGGACTACCACCTTGTGCCTTCTAAGCCTTATGCACCACCTAACCCAATCAGGTTAGGAAACATCTACATGATTAGGGAATGTCCCTAACTTGCTTGCCCATCTAACTTGTCTTTAGACCCTTTTGTCTATATAGTTATAGTTTGCATTATGTTTGCTTATTGGATTAGATATTATTTCATTTAGTTGCAAAAAGAAAAAAAAAAGAAAAGTATGGCAAAAAATGACCTTAAACTAGTGATGGCCTAAAATGGTCTTAAATTAGTGACAGCTCGAAATGGCCTTAAACTAGCGATGGCCTAAAATGGCCTTAAACTAGCCTACAACCCGAAATGGCCTTAAATTAGCAATGACCCAAAATGGCCTTGAACTAGTGATGGCTCGAAATGGCCTTGAACTAGTAATGGCTTGAAATGGCCTTAAACTAGCCTATGGCTCGAAACGGCCTTAAACTATTGCATGGGGTCCACAAGGGATCTAATTACATAAACTAAAAATCAAAAGTGAGATCAATTGAAATACATGTTAAAATGATACTGTTAGAGATAAATAAATATTGTGCCTTTCATTAAATCATAAAAAAAATACATAGTCCAGGATTACATTCACATCAAAAGATACAAAATTTCCCAGCAACAGGGACACATTTCAAATATTTTAAATTATATTAATGATGAGAAGCTAAGGCTCTTCACCTCCATCTTTATCTTCTGCTTCGTTGGGTCTTGTGCCTTTACCTGGATCCTACGCAAAACAAAGACAAAATGATAAACCAATTAATAAAGAGGATAACATGCAAAATTATTATGAAATAGATAACAATAAAGTAAATTTAACTAACCTGAGATGGGCTTGCGTCCATGTCTAGTGGCATCTTGTTGAGGCTAGCCTCTAGGCGTTAGAGGATCTCCTCTTCTGACATGTGTGTCCAATCCTCGTCTCCCAAATTAATGCCTGAGAGGGTCTTCCCTTTTTTCATAGATGTCCATACAAGCGGCTCTAGAGAAAATGTGGTAGATGTAACCTCTTCAAAAGGAACAGCAATCTCCCTCTCTAGGGACTCACTAACCACAAGGTGTTTTGTAAACATGTTGTAGGCCTGTGTCACACCGATGGCTTCAAAGAATATGTTGTGACATCGGTGCTCCATAGACTCATCCTTGTACTTTTTATGATAGGCTACATGTTCCATCTTGTAATGATACTTGTGGTTCTTCTGAGTTTGTCCCCACTCATATACTTTGGCATTGTAGTCCGTCCAGTCTTGGTTCTTCCAAGCCATGAGGTCCATCTGCAAGCACTACTCAATAACCTCGTGAGTAGCCTCATTTTTGACCTTGATAGTCGACTAATACTTGGCATAGTCAATCATAGCCATACACAAGCTACTATCTGATTTATCGTAGGCTACCAAGAATTTGTACCACGATTGTAAATCTTCCAGTTGGGCTATCTGGTTTTCCTTTTGCTTCTGGAGCTCTTGTACTTGTTTTCAAAGCTCCTCATTCACACACCTACACTCCCATAATCATTGTGCCAAGTGCAGTGCACACTTTCCTGCCTCGTCATATATATGATGAGGCACGTATTCTACCTTAGGAGGGAATTTAGGTACAGCATCAACTTGGATTGCTCTTTGTGGGTCCCACTTGAGTTGTGAGCCTGTTACACAAAAAAAGGGAAACATTAGTTGTAAGAAAAAGATAAAGCAAAAAAAAAAAAAATACAACACAAACATACCTATCTTAGGATCTATCTATTTCAGGTAGTTGATCATGTCGTCAACTATTCCTTGCATGAAGGCAAACCTATTTGGAGTTTCTGCCCATGGTTGTGAGTGGAAAGTGGATGTAGATTTGGGATGCCTAGCAGAAGCATCATCCACTGTAAGATAAAGCATGTCAAGATCATCAAAACAAAACATAAAAATATAAAATTGATATAGAAAATAAATAAGAATAAGAAGAGAGAGAAGAGGGAGAGGAAGAGCATAATAAAAATGGCGGTGCAAAGCTCCTACCTAGCAAATCCTTAGGGGTGAAAGTATGGGGATCACACATTTGCATGCCTTCAAACAAGCGATCAAACTCACCATCCTCAAATTACAGCCCCTCATCTTCAAGCTACCTCAAAACTTCTACAGCGTCTTCGTTTGCCATGTGTCCCTTGGGCTAAGGAACATCCTCCTCAAAGGGCTTCTCTTCTATGGTAGGGGCCTCCTTGCCTATGTTGCATAGACCTAAGTTAGAGCATTTAACAAAGGAAAAAACATATAATAATTATATATAAAAATGAAATATAATAAATAATTTATACTTACTAGCTAACTCTGATCATGCATCGTTAAGTCTAAAGCATAGCTTCTTGCCCCTTTTCTCAATTTTGCGCATGGGCTTCTCCACGGGGTGAGGTTTCTTGATCTGCATCTTCAATCTCATTTTCTTAGCGATGAGTCATGGCCCTCTCACTGTGTTTCTTGTGTTGGTGGGAGGAGCCTCTCTAGCACTATCATGTACACAGTAGGATGGCCCTGCATGGCCCTTGGTGGTTACTGAAAAGGACTCACCAATAGCCTCTGGAAGATCTTATGACCATGTCGTATAGAATAAATGGTAGATCCATGGCTTGGATATTTAGGTGTGATCTTGCACCATTCATAGCCCATTCTCATGGACCACCAAGAATTCAAAAAATCTTTGCAGGCATGCTACAAAGAAGAAAAAATGTACATGAGAGCATGCGTGCCTCGAGGTTGCCTCGAAGTTTGACAATTTCAGCTTGCAGGCCATCAACAAGGTATTTGGCCCAATTGTATTATGTCCCTTTCTTTATTACATTCCTCATTACCTAATATTGCTCCATCTCAAGGACCTTTCCTTGGGAAACCAGCTTAGGAAATGCATAAGCCTAGAAGATGGGATAGAGGTGTTGGACCACCAACAATTTTACTTGCTTCATGGGTATATCCTTGTAGCTTTTCTTAGTGCCTAGCCACTCTTCAATATCTCCTTTGTGGTTTAGCTCTTTGTTAGTTTTCTCACCTATCGATAGACCTTCAGAGGGGATGCCAAAGAGATTCAAGAAGAGGTCATTCATGACCTCAAAGACCACCTACATGTTGTGAACTCGTCTGCAGAAATAGTTAGCACTCTCGGGGAAGGAGTCGACAAGGGCAATCATCTCCGCTATCAGGATGCTTGGGTTCATAACCAAGAATAGGTCCATGAGCCAAGCCTATTGAAGATTTTTGGTTACCCTTGTTGGGGCCTTGTGGCACAACCAACGTTGTGAACCATCAACCTTGCCATACTTGAAAAGAAGATTGGCTTTAGTGCATCATGAGATAATCATTGTGACCTCCTTGGACTTGGCTATAGTTGTAGTAAATAAAAGTAGAATTAGCAACATGATGAAAATGTAAAAATCAAAAGTGCATAAAAATAAATGGGTGATACAACTTATGTGGCACAAACAGTATGGGGAATGGTGGTACTGGGACTAAAACCTCTTCTACACTAGGTATCTAGGATGCCCACTCAACATCCAACCAACCAAGATCTCGACACTTTACATAGGATTTGGAGTATCTAGTAGGGTAATTCATCATATCTACCCCAATTTTCCCTATAATTCCAGCATGCATGTTCTCAGTGGATGAGAATTCTTATAGGTTTGTTTGGACCAAGGCTAATATCCCTTTTCCATTGTGAAGGCCATTTTTATCAACATAAAATCTGGTAATAGGAAAAAGGCAGTAAACATCCTATGTCATGAGATAATAGGTAAAAATAAAATCACAATAGGACTCACCCTTTGGCACAATAAACTATCTTAGGTGGGTTGTAGAAGGTCGTGTGCACACAACGGGCAAGGAATACAATGTTGTACTAATGGTAGCATTGGAACTCAAGCATCTCCTAGATCCAAGATAATAGCCTGAGGCCTCTTGGGCACTGGCTTGAGCTCTCTACCCCTTTGTCTTTAGCAGGTTCATCTGACATGAATTTCAAGATGCCTCGGTTTGCCCCAGGCAACAACATTTTGACTAGGATACTTGCTGCTTTAGCGGATAAGTGTGACCATATGATCACACTAAAGTGACGGAGTAGGAATTCTAAGAATTCCTGTGTACCCTCCCAAAACCAAACCACCTAGCATCCCATGCATGCATGTGGTGTTAGAAAATTTGGCATGGGATCACTCATACAACATAGGCTCCCTACTAGTTCAACCATGATGAGGGCAAGTTTCAGTAGGACCCTGCAATGCCATAGTAACAAAAGCATCAATATTGGAAAAGGGTAACAAAAACAACAAAAGTAACAAACAAACGATGCATAAAATAACATAAAAAAACTAATAGGGTTTCTAAAGGTTACAACATAAAAAAAAAACTTAAAAATTTTCTAACTATTGTTCATGCTCTTCGCAAAGTGTGACACTTTGCAAGAAATAGTTTTTCTAAAACAACTAGCAAAAAATTTGAAAAATTTTCAAAGTGTTGGTCATGCTACCAAGGAGCATAATAATTGTAAAATAACTCACAAAAAATTTAAAAAATTCTTATAGTACTCGTCAAATTGCTAAAGAGCGTAACAATTGTACAGGCTGATAAAAATTTGCAAAAACTTTTCAAGTGTTGATCATACTCCCTAGCGTGAAAACTATAGAACATGCAAATTTTTTTAAGTGCTAAACGTAGCAATGCCAATCTTTTTTCACTTTTTTTCATGCTCTTAGGGACACCCAAAGCATGATAACCATGACCCTTGATCATCTTGGATGAGTCTTGTCCCATGATATAGGACATAAAAAAAAAGATGTTCGAGGAACCTCTATCCTATCTCACGGTGCAGGACATGTAGAAAACCTTCTCCCATTTTGGAGCATGGGACACGTAGGAAATCCTTGTTATGTGACATGGGACGTAGAGTGCCCAAAACCCTCATAATGCATTACGCTAGTGGTACATGTAAAATCCT
The DNA here is from genome assembly GCA_015680685.1 of Gnetum montanum. Taxonomy (NCBI): domain Eukaryota; kingdom Viridiplantae; phylum Streptophyta; class Gnetopsida; order Gnetales; family Gnetaceae; genus Gnetum; species Gnetum montanum. The sequence goes on from MNCI01026467.1 coordinate 175,429, forward strand.
TGTTTTGTCCCATGGTGTGGAGCATTACAGAAAACCTCACCCCATCTCATGATGTTGAATACTTAGAAACCCTTACCAAAATCCTTTCTTAGTGTTGTAGTGCAGGATGCCCTCAAACCCTTGACACCAAAACAAAACAAAAAAAATGGGGCAAGAGACAAGAAGAAAAAGATGCATTGCGTGCACTTCCTCTCTGGCTATAGCATAGTGGCCATGGTGGCAGCGGTAGCAGCGATGGTCCCTGCCCATGGTAGGATACCTTCCAAACCCAAAAATCCAGAGCCCAAACACGTAAGAAGCAGGAAGGAATCAAAAATCATGAGTGTAGTGTGATGACCTACTTGGCAGATGATGTCTCTTAATGTTCCTCAATGTGTGCCCTAGGAAGATGCCATAGGTTGCACTCACCTTTGTCAATGTTGGCAAGGTCAGGGTGTCTATGCTCACTCCTACATGCCATCTTCTTGTTTTCATGCTTTAACTCTCCTATTGTTACGCTCTAGCTTTCCTCTATGGCTACTACGCATTGCCTTGGCCATGCTATGCTCAGATGATTGTTGGCTCTAATGGTGAAAATGATAGGTTTACCATGGGTAAAACCTCTATTTATATCCTTCAAGGTCAAATGACATGTCATTCTTTCAAGATGTCTCATGTCTCGTGCGTAATGTGGGACGCTCCATATCCTGCACGTAATGTAGAACATTCCATGTCCTGCATAGAGGAACACCCAAAGTTAGAAAAAGTTTCTAACTTTTTCAGCTTCTTACACTTAGAAATTTTTTTTGCATTTTCTACTTGCTTGATAAATGTTCAAATTGGTCCCACATTCAAACCTTTCAAGCTTTGCTTAAACTTACGCTTGACACATAGCCTACGGTTTTCTATGATGTTAAACTGGCAATTTTATGACTAATCAGGGTCGCAAGAACAAAAAAAATTAATAAAAATAATAAAATTTATATAAATAAATCACTTTAGATACTGCATAGTTAATTTTTATAGTATTATCTTCCTTATTATATGCATTTTGCTTTATTAAAATAGGTGTTTCTTGACATTTTTTTGGTTACTATGCAAGACCTCTTGAAAAATGAATGCTTGCGAGAGTCTTCATTCACCCTTAGTCTTGACTGGACCTTATGGAAAACTCATGAGATGCATAAACACAAAACTTTTGGACTTTCAATTGCTTACCTATGACACCAACATAGCATCCCTAGAGACATCACTGGATTGGCTAGAACATCTAGTTTGAGCTCTAGACTTAGAAGCAAGTGATGTGTCCGAGGATCCCCTCATAGAAGTCCCTGTAACAACATGCAAAGGTGAGGGAAAAACATTGAAACTTAGTTCTTTGCTAGAGACTCAAATCCAACAAAGCATCTCTAAAGTCCTTAATGATAATGTCAAGGCATTCGCATGGTCTTACAAGGACATGTCGGGCTTAGACCCACGTATAATATAGCATACATTATCCTAGATCCATGCATTAAACCAGTTAAACAAAAGGCTCATAAAATCAAGCCTGAGGTCGTGTTGGCTATCCATGATGAGATCACTAAGCTTTACAAAGCTGATTTCATTTGGGTAGTTGACTATGTAGATTGGGTTTTGAACATCGTAGTTGTTTGCAAGAAAAATGGAAGTATACACATTTGCATAGACTTCCAGGGATCTAAATAAGGCAACCATTAAAGATGATTTCCCATTTCCTAGTATTGACCAACTCATTGATACTACGACTGGTCATGCCTTGTTGTCCTTCATGGATGGGTTCTTGGGGTATAACCAGATTCACATCAACCTAGAGCATCTACTTAGCACTACTTTCATGACCTCTTAGGGTACATTTTGTTATACAATGATGTCCTTTGAACTAAAGAATGTAGGAGCAACATATCAACATGCAATGATGATGAGTGGTGAGGTATCCCTACGCTCAACCATATGAATACGAGTGTTTCATGCACGATCTCGTCAAATTCCAAAGACTAAGTGCTTATGCGCCCTTGTGGAACAAGGATGGGTTGGTTGATCGTTGTCTTCCCAAGCTTACCTGTATGTCATGATTGTATGATTAAGTAAGCTTGAGGTGTATGATTTTTATAGCTTTTATATTTTTATGTCATGCACTAGTAGGGAAGGAGAGAGGTAACTAAGTGACTAATTTAACTTAACTACTCATTAACTAAGTTCTAACTAATCCTAACATTAGCATCTGTTCCCACTTTCCATACACATTTTGAACCAGTGCAACACTACTGGGATTACCAAACTCTAATCACTACTCAGTTACCAAGCACTACACGCATGCTCGAAGTGGTTGTGCTTATGTAATTTAACAATTTGCTTAATTGATCAAAATGAATTGCTATGCTAATAACATAAATGTAAAGTACATACAATAAAATAAATGCATAAGAAAATAAAATAAAAGAAATGCATAAGAAAACAAATCTCAAGTGTTGCAAGGATGAATCAAAGAGCTCGTCTTTATTGCCAACATAATGGTGTGCTTAGGTACATCAATGCTTGAATAAAGATCTGTCCACACTTAGACCTCCTACTATGGGCACTTGGAAAATACTCTAACTTTCAAATAGACTACAAGAGTTTCACTACTTGACTGTTAAAAGACTTCTTCCCAATTGTGCACCTGGGCACTATATTTATAGGCTTGGTAGCAACTACTTTAATAATTAGAGTAACTGATCTAATAATTAGAATAACTGCTAAAGTAACCACTAGAGTAACCAATCTAATAATTAGAATAACTGCTAGAGTAACCGCTAATAATTAGAATAACTGCAAGAGTAATCGCTAGAGTAACCACTCTAATAATTAGAATAACTGCTAGAGTAACTACTAGAGTAACCACTCTAATAATTAGAGTAATTGCTAGAGTAACCACTCTCATCATACCTCCATGATTGAATGAAAACTCATCCTTGAGTTCCTTACAAAATATTGGGAAAGTATGGGATTATTGGCTAATTGACAACTGACAATGGAATGGGATGGCAGACTCAATGTGCCCAGTGAACGGATCAATAAGCATGTTACAAAATTAGTGTTCATGACCATTGTGGTGAACACTCATACATAAATGACACCCAAGCCTTTATTTGGCAGCTTGAAGAGAAAAAGAGAGCGAGAAAGAAGGTGGAGCATGTTGTCGCCAATGCCGAGATTGTGCCTTCTATTGTTTATCCATAGCCATGTCACAAAACTTGCTCCTTTTGTAAATGCTCCAATTCCAATCCATCCTGAGTGCTTCCTCCAAGCCCAGTCCATTGTTTGTATGATTGCCATCTGCACAGATAACATAGTCACAAATGAGCAAGGATAGATAATCCACAATGTAGTTGATACCTTGCCTCGATATGAAGTGCATTGGCTGAGTTGTGGTTATGGCAGAAACTAGTTCCATGATTTATCACTGGAAACTACCTAAGGTGTAGGGGTTAGGCAATTAGTAAAATGAAAAAAATTAAAAAATTTGTGCTAGGGCCCCCATGACTAAGAGCGAACCTCTGGTAGCTATAAGATGGAAAAACATGAGGAATAAGAAATATGAAAAATATCAACGACAACGCCAATAAAATGGATGTCATGGATGGGGATGAAACAAGAAATGATTGATTGCAGGAAATGTTTTAGTGAAAGAAGTTAACAATTGCACTAAAAAGAAATGCTAGTGGGTTCTCCCCAAAGCAGGCTCATGCACTTTATGCCCTGACAAACCCACAAACCAAAGAGTCCGTAGGCTCTAGGAATGTCATTTGGAAGTAAGAGTTAAAAACTTACACACAAGAATTCACTAAAGAAAAACAATGCATCAACCCAGAAAGGACTAATGATAGAACCAGTAATGAGGTGGAAAGTGGAAAGAAAGAAGTAGAGGAGAGAATGAAATGGAATCCCAAGAATAAGGTTGTGTAAATCCCCTTGTGTATTTCATGGTTAAGATAACTAAGTAGAACTCATCCCAAATCCAGATTCAAACCAATCACATTCAGTGACCTTGCATCAATACACTTGGCTAATCCATCCTCTTGAGGCAACAAGAATGCTTCCACAAAAAGTGACCACCATCCCAAGGAGAGTGAGATGAAGAGGTAAGAAGTGAAAGGGCCTTAGTTAGAGGGAACCTTCAGGCATGGGTAACATGTCTTTCTAGTGCCATAACTAGTTCTTGTAGCCCATATTGCTTTATTATGTTTGATGAGACACGATATCGCATGGGCCGCGATATCGTGTCATCCCCTGCGATGTCGCGTATGCGATATCGCAGTCCGCCATCAAATCTATAAATAAGAGGTAACACTTCCCTCATTTCTCATCCTAGGATATAAGTAGCGAAGCTCTAGTAGTTTGATCACTCCAGAGATAGAATATTTTCCATGTGCCTGCAGTAGGAGTCCCCAAGTGAACGGATCTTTATTCAAGCAGCTTTGTACCTGAACGCAAGTTGTGTACGAAAATAAAGACAAGCTTTGTGGATAAACCTTGCAGTGCATGGAATAGGATTTTATTTAATGTTA
>MNCI01026467.1:188698-284824 GCA_015680685.1 Gnetum montanum
TTCATCAAAAGTAAACATGTTGAAAAGTAAAATTAAACATAGTGATATCCTAGCCAAATAATGATTCATCAAAAGTAAACATGTTGAAAAGTAAAATTAAACATAGTGAAATCTTGCAATGATAAGAAACAATCTCAATCTTTATTGTTGATCATGAATTATGCCTAAGAATAATCCACTCCAATAAATATTTCATACAACTATTAGTCACCACACCATAGGCATTCACTCTAACTCTAATTCTAAGTTACAAAAACAAATGCAAGAATATAGCTATGTGTTAGCAAAAGTTGTTTGTTTTGATACGATGGTCGATTGATATTTATAGGCATGACCATGACCTACTATAGTGCATCTATGATGATGTATGAAAAGTTATGATATTGTAGATACAATGTCATAGCTGACAAATCATTGGTTTTATCAATAAGGAATGATATGAAATATGTTAACCTAACTAGTATCAACAACCTCATCTAATGTGATGAGCAGTGAGCAATCCCTACACTTAACCATATAAATCACTAGCATTCACTAATTGATATGGTTGAATTCCATAGACTTTATCTCTCTACGTACATATTATCTAGGTAGTGATTCTCAAGGACATGATTGTTGTCTTCCTAGTTCCTTTTGTGAGGTTTAAGGGTATGGTTAAATGTAACTAAGGCACATAATTTGTATAACTTTTATATCTTTATCTATTTCTCCTAAGCATGAAAATAAAGTAATTAAATGCCTAATTAATCTAGAAACTATCTAAGGCCTTAACTAATACTAACATAAGCATCTATTCCCATCTTTTGTACACATTGCAATGCTACTGGGATTACCAAGTGTTAAAGTATGCTTAAGGTAGTTGTACTTATGTGTATTAATTATTCATAATTAATTAATTAATTAAATTTATAAAAGTAAATTGCATGAATAGTAAATAATTTAAGTAAATATTAGGCTAAGTCCAACTACTACAAGGTTTATTAATATTTATGTTCACATTGAAGTGTCTAGGTACATCAGTACTCGAATAAAGATTCATATAATTTTCAACTCCTACTGTGGGCACTTAGAAAATATTCTAACTCTTAAATTAAAAAACTACAAGATATTCGCTATGCTAATAATCAAAAATGCCTTAAATGTGAGAAGTACATGCATTTATATAGGCAAGACTAGACACTTCATTAATGTGTATGCATTGACAAATCAAATCATGCATCAACGTAGCTGCATTGATGGGATTGTGTCAATGCATTTGTGTCAACATAGTCCAACCAACAATGACTCTATGCATCATTGAACTTAGGAAGGGTGGGGTGGATGAATAAGTTCCCAAACTCAAAAATTAAATAAACAAAGCACACACACACACACACACACACAAACTTATGTGGTTTCCTAACTTGGGTAGTCCACACTTAGAGGGTAGAAAGCAAGCACGTCTCCAAACTTTGTTCCTTTCAAATTATGGTTGAAGGGTTCACATCCTATATGGTCATCAAGCCCCACTTCAAAGTATTATACCATAGCACCAATCACTCAACCTCGCAAGGTTCCATAAGGGTTGGAAAATTTAATTTGAAGGCTTCCACAACCTTTATAATCTTGAGCTCTACACCCAATTTTTATATATAGCACCAACAACTTAATCCCACAAGATACCGACAAGCTCAAGGAAGTCAACCCCTCAAGGCAAGAAGAATAAAAAAATCCAAGGAATGATTGCAACTCAATTTTTTGATCCTTACATTGTTAGGTACAACACACTTTACAAAAACAAAATGATTAAGACAATGAGGAGCAACAAAGAATTCAATCACTACAAATGATTGTACAATGAATACAATAATGCTTGCACATTTTCCAATGCACATGAAGTCTTCTTATATCTATCATGTTGCTAAATCCTTCTTGAAATTTGTGCAACAGCTAGCTAATAGTCATGGAAGATGTCTTTCCTATGCTTGAGATGTCTCTCTAAAGGTTTTTTCAAATTTGGGAAGACATCTTTGTTTCTTGAAAGACATTGTTCTGAAGTCTCTACTTTGGAAGATGTCTTTGTCTTGTAGAAGACATCTTTCTGGACTTGGTCTACAATCTATAAAGATATTGTTATCTTATGAAAGACTTCCTTGTCTGAGAAAGATGTCTTGTTATTTTTGAAGTTATCTTTATCTAAATTAAATCCAAATCTACCAAGACATCTACTACTTCCTAGAGATGCTTTTCTTCACTTTCCTTTGTATTTTGAATGCATCGTTCCCTGTCTGCAACCTTGATCTTCCATATGCTTAAATGATGTTAACTTTGCTTGTATAATATTAGGTCATTGTCCATGTTTTTTGGATGTTCATTTGAAGACATGTGGATGACCTCCTCCTTTGAGCTCTAGAATAGTTTGTTCCATGTTCTCTTTAGCCCATCTTGATTTCTTGTGTACATAGTCCTACAAACACAATAACCATAAAACCACACAAACAACTTTTTTCTTCATTTTACTTAACATTTTGAGTAAACCAAAACACACCAAAAGGTCCAAAATCTTCCCCTTTTTTGTGATTTCCAAAACTTAATAAAATGAGTTAGTAATCATACAAATATAACTAGACTACTCTTCCCCTTTTGGAATAGCAACAAAAAGGATAAGGCCCATAAACTTGGATAGAAAAGATAGAAAATAAAAATCTAGTATGAAGAGCCAAATATCAAAGATATAAAAAGTATGTAGTTATTAGGTCCTTGAATAGATGCCCCAAATTTTTCAAGAGCGATACAAACCTTCCAAGTGAAATGTAATCTTGAAGTTAAAGAAAAGGCTTAAGAAACCTATCTCTAAAACAATAAGTCATAGCAGTGCATTGCAAAATTGTTCTAGAAATTTCTTACCTTGCTTTGTCATTTATGTGGTATTGTGTACTAGGCATAGTACAAATTTAGATACAAATGGTTGATCAAATTGACAAATCATTGTCATCTAGATCAACAAGCTTGAATGCTCCATTGTCATAGGCCTTGGTAACCAAGAAAGGTCCTTCCTAGTTGGCTGAGAATTTATTCGCAGCATTTTGAACCTCATCAATGAAGCTCAAGAGGATCACACAGAGCATTGGAACCTACAATTCAAAAGGCAAAATCACTTCAGACCCATACACAAGGCTATATGATGTCTTATATGTTGTTGTACTACGTGTTGTGCGGTAGTCCCATAGTGCATAGACTAGCTACTCATGCCATCGCCATTTGTGGCTACTGAGCATCTTCTTCAAAATATTGACATTGACTTTTTTTGTAGCCTCTACTTGGCTATTCACCTACAGGTAGTATGGCAATGAGAAGAAATGCTTAATGCCAAGGCATTTGCAGAAGACTTTGGTTTCTACATTGCTAAATTGTGGTCCATTGCCTATAACTATAGTCATGGGTAGACCAAATCGGGTCACTATGTTGTCAAGAATGAATTTGCAAACTTGTTGCAATNAGAGTGGTATGATGACATCAAGTCATACCTTCTACATGGTGAGCCTCCGCAACATCTAATCATTGCCCAAAAGGTTGCAATGTGAAAACAATCATGATAGTACATCCTCATAGGTGATAACACGCTTTGTTGCAGATCCTATGATGGCATACTGCTAACCTGTGTTAATGATAGTGAAGCACAAATGATGGTTGATCAAGTCCACAAGGGACTGTGTGGAGGTCACATAGCACCCAGAGCAATGATATCAAAAGTTAGATGCTTAGGCTACTATTGGCCTTACATGAAGCACAATTGTGTCTCCAAGGTCAAGACATGTGATGTGTGTCAATGGCATGGCAACTTAATGCATGTGCCACCTACTAAACTACACACCATGCAAATCATGTGGCCATTCCAATGTTGGAGGTTGGATATCATAGGACCTATCACACCTAAGTCTTCGACAGGACATAGCTTCATCATAACCACAACTAAATACTTTACCAAGTGGGTTGAAGCCATTCCCCTTAGGAAGACAACATTGCAACAAGTTTGCAAATTCATTCTTGACAACATAGTGACCTGATTTGGTCTACCCATGACTGTAGTTATAGGCAATGGACCACAATTTAGCAATGTAGAAACCAAAGTCTTCTGCAAATGCCTTGGCATTAAGCATTTCTTCTCATTGCCATACTACCTGTAGGTGAATAGCCAAGTAGAGGCTACAAAAAAAGTCAATGTCAATATTTTGAAGAAGATGCTCAGTAGCCACAAATGGCGATGGCATGAGTAGCTAGTCTATGCACTATGGGACTACCGCACAACACGTAGTACAACAACATATAAGACATCATATAGCCTTGTGTATGGGTCTGAAGTGATTTTGCCTTTTGAATTGTAGGTTCCAATGCTCTGTGTGATCCTCTTGAGCTTCATTGATGAGGTTCAAAATGCTGCGAATAAATTCTCAGCCAACTAGGAAGGACCTTTCTTGGTTACNACTTTCCACCATGCAATTCAACTACTTTCGTAAATGTTTGCAGTGATCTCTCAAAGTACATTGCTTTTGTAGATCATGTTTACTTGATTTTGGAAAAGATAGTGCCTCCACTTCTTAAGTGCAAAGACTAAGGTGAGACAATTCTTTTCCACATCATTGTATTTTGCTTCATGGGCCACTAACACATGGCTTAGGTAGTATATAAGGACCTCTGAGCCATTGTCTTACTTTTGGCAAAGTAAAGAGGTGATGGATGCATCAGAGGTTGCAAGGTAGATGTAGAATTGTTTATCTTCTTATGAAGGGTAAATTGTAGGAAGTTAAGCCAATTCTTGTTTGAGGTTATCAAATGTCTTTTGGCATTGATCAATTTACTTGAAGTGGACTTCCCTTTTAAGAAAATGTTGCATTGGCTACAACTTATTAGTTAATCATGCAATAAACTTGCGAATGAATTGTATTCTACCTTGTAAACCATGTAGCTCCTTAAGGTTAGCTAGTGGTGCTAAGCTGATGATGACCTTAACCTTATTAGGGTCTATGTGTATGCCTACTTCTGATACTACGAGATCTAGCATGCAACCTATTTTAACACTGAAGACATACTTCTTAGGATTCAATATAAGGTCATGTCTTAGATAACATTTGAGTACATGGTCTAAGTCATTTGCATGGTTATGTACCATTTTGGACTTGACTGTTATGTCGTCAACATAGTCATTGAGAAAACCTAGCAAATAATTACTAAAAAAGTATATCATAGCATGTTGATAGGTTGCTCCTGTGTTCTTTAGTCTGAAAGGCATCATCGTATAGCAAAACGTACCTCAAGGAGTCATGAAGGTAGTACTAAGGTGGTGCTCCAAGTTTATCTGAATCTGATTGTAACCAAAGAACCCATCCATAAAGGACAACAAGGCATGACTAGTCATGGTATTGACTAGTTGATCAATACTAGGTAACGGGAAGTTATCCTTAATGGTTGCCTTGTTGAGGTACCATAAGTCTATGCAAATGCATATGCTTCCATTTTTCTTGGGCATAACCATGATGTTGGAGACCCAATCTATGTAGTCAATGGTCTGAATGAAACCAACTTTGTAAAGCTTGGTGATTTCATCAAGGACTACCAATGCCACCTTAGGCCTAAGCTTACAGGCTTTTTGCTTGACTGGTTTTATGCGAGGATCAAGGATTATATTGTGCTGAACTATGCAAGGATATAGGCTTGGCATGTCTTTGTAAAACCATGCAAATGCCTTCATATTGTCATTCATGACTTTAGTGATGCTCTAGGTGTGTTGAGGCTCTAACAAGGAACTTAGTTTCAATGTTTTTGCCTTGCCACTAAGTGTTGTCATAGGGACTTCAACATGGGGATCCTCAATGATGTCGCTTGTCTCTAGATCTAGAGCTTTGACTAGATGGTTTGGCCAATCTAGTGGTGCCTCTATAGATGCTACATGTTCATCATAGGCTATGGGCTCAAGGTCTAGGCATTTAGTATTGATGTATCATGTGAGGTCACCATGAGACCTGGTAAGGACTAGTGGTGAATGGAGATGCCTACATGTGCTCATGTTGTAATCCTGCCAAGTATCCTGCAAAATAACTAGAAGAAATTTCAAGCTGCACCTATCTTAAATGAAGTCAAAATGCATAAAATAAGGAAAGCAATGCAATAAAAATGCACCTAAGTGTGCAAATGTGGAGCTAGAGAAGCAGGTATGTGAGCCAATTTCGGGCCTCAACAGGCCATGGTTTGCCAATTCAAGATCATATTGGACCATTGTTTGCTAGTTTAAGATCATGACTAACCATGGTTTAGTAGTTTAAGGTTGCAATGGACCTCAGTCTATGCAAACTACGTTGGTTTAAGTAAGGTTGGGAGTGCATGGAACATGGAGTCAGGCTAGGCATTCACTGGGCAATCAAAATAATTTAGAAAATTTTCTAAGTCTAGGGACCACCAAAAAAAGTGTGAAAATTTTCTAACTCTGGCTACTATGCTTACCCCTTATTACGCTTGACCTCCTTGCTATGCTCAAAAAAAACTTGAAAATTTTTCCCAAGTGTGGGATGCTATCTTGGTAGGTAGAACATTTAATTACCTTTATAGGGTATTTATGCATGTTTCATTAAGGTCAAACTATCATTTTCCAAAGTGAAAATGAAAACTTACAAAGCATAGCATAGTTGGACCAAGGAGTGGAGCCAGAGCATAGCAATCAAAGCATGAAATCTAGAGTGTGATAGCCAACATGATGCTTTGAAGTAAACATCAGCATCCCAGACTCATCAACATGGATGAAGGAAGAGTGAGTGCTACGACGTCTACCCCAAGCATGTGTGAAGGAACAAGGAGAGCCATTGTCCACCAAATACCCTACTACGCTCTACCCTTGCACATAATTTTCTTTGTGTTGTTTTACTTGATTTTCTTTGCATTATGGTATGGGACTTGGGGTAGCTTACCTTGGTAGGAAGCATTACTACCATCGCTACCATGACCACTGTAGCTAGGGAGAGAGGGCATGTTTATGGGTAATGAGGATTTTGCTTGCAGGATTTTTTCTCTTTCCCTTTTATGGGTGTGCACTACATGGGCATGGGTGATTAGGTTCCATGGCTGTGTGGGGTAAGGGTTTCATTTTTTAATACTATGTGGAGCATGGAGAATCAACAAAAATGAGGGCTTTGTGGCTACAACCAAGGCAAGGGGGAAAGGGAAAAAATGAGGGCTTTGTAACCACAACCAGGGCAACCATGACTTAGGTGTGAGGGGTCATGGGACCCCCTCTCTCCTCTTCTCCCCCCTTTACTTTTTATTGGCACATATGGTAGAGAAGTCAGGGTTTAGTAGTGGCCCTAGCACTAATCCAAGGAAGAAGGGGAGCTATAGGGTGCATGACACCATGGAAGGGAGATTTTTTTTGTTTTTGTGGCCAGAGGCCAGGGCAGAATGAATGACATAGCCTACAATGGCAGTAGCTATCATGGGGAAGCAAAGGTAGGGAGGAAAGGCCATGATAGACCATGTCCATGGGGAGCTCCTTAGCATGTGATGCTAGAGCATAACAAGGCTAGGTGGCACCATGAAGGGGCCAAGTGCCTAGGGTAAAGGCACAATGCAACAATGGAGTGGTAGTTAGTTTTTTTTACTTTTTTTTAAAAAAAATTTGTGGTCATTGTGGGGCTACACTCCACACCATTAGAATTTGTTTCATGTTTTGGGGGCTATGCTCCCTAGGGACCATAGTCAACAGTTAGAGAAACTTTTGTGATTTTGGACGCTACGCTCCCTAGGGAACATAGCTAATAGTTAGAAAATTTTTTCATCATTTTCTTGGGTTACACTCCCTAAGAGGGGTAATCCAAAGTTAGAATTTTTTCATGGACACCCCGAGTATGCTGCCTAGAGTTAGAAAAAATTTGAAAAATTTGCCAAATGTAATAATAAAATGCCAAACATGAAAATGCTAAGCACAAGAATGTAAAGTGCTAGAATGCTACCTATGAAACAAAAATGCGATGTGTATTGAAGCTCTACCAAAATGCTAGACTTGAAAACTGGACATGTTAAACTACCAAAATATGCCAATAGAGATAGCACACAGCATGCAAATGTAAAGAAAAATGCTAATACTACTTTAATGTTGTACCCCAATGAGCACCAAGCACGTCAAATGTGTGTATCGATGTCCTATGCCCATGGGGCCCATAGGGGATCCCTAAAAATATATTTTCTACCAAATCATGCTATTCTATCTTAACATTGCTAATTTGTTTAGTGTAATGTAATGTATTTTGGTGCATCGAGTGTATATTAATGCTTTTTTTGTTGGTTTTGTAGGTGCAAGGTATTGTTGAAGCCAATCCTCATCATGGTGGAGCTCGTTGGCATCCTTTGTTGTATGAGTGAGCCCATTCCAAACACACTTGCATCAGACACACAATTAGATCACTAGGTAGTATGGTTCCAACTAGGAGCATGAATGTCCCTAGAATTCCTACTGCAATACTTCAGTGTTATGATGTGATCATGCTTAGCAACAGATGCTGCTGGTGTCATCACAGAGACATTACTGCCTAGGGCAAACTAGAGCATTTTGAGGTTCATGTTCGATGAGCCCACTACCAATGATAGTGAAGTAGGAGGTTTAGGCCAAGGACCTAGGGGTGTTAGGCCTTTGTCTAGGATCTTGTACATGCTAGAGTTTAGTTGTTATAGAAAGAGCAACACTCTCTTTCTTACTCGGTGTGTGCATATTCCATTTTAGAACCCACCTAGGATGGTGTACTATGTAGGAGGGTAAGTGTCCATATGATTCTTGCATTATTCATTTAGCTATCAACTCACACCAAGGTCCTAACTGCTAATGTTTATTGCCAGGTTTAGCATTGGTGAGCATGGCCTACATGATCAATAAAGGGCCCTGAACCTAACCTACACTACCCTGTAGGAATTTTTTACTTGTAAGAGCATTCATGTGGGGGTGATCAGATAGATTGGGTTCAACTTGGTAGAGTATCCTCATCGGCATCTGAAGTCCTATGAGAGGTGTTAGACCCATGGCAGGTTGGATGTAGAGTGGATGGACATGTACCTAGCATCGAGGAGGCATTAGTTCCACCACCACCATCACGCACACCTTTTTTCTTGCGTAAGAAGTTTATCACTTTGCTCTCATGCATTTGCTACCTTTTCTTTTTGCATGATGCTAACATTGTTTTCTTTGCCTATATTGTAGCTGCAGTCACTTTGGAAGGGGTCAAAGTGGTAACTATAAGCCACACTGAGGCCACCCTCATCATGAAGTATGGTGATGTTGAGGGTGTGTAGCATTGGTTATGCCACAAGGCCCCAGTGGAGCTGACTAGTAGGCTCATGTGGATTGGCCTAATGGACCTTTTCTTGGCTCTTAGCCTAGGCATCTTAATGTTTGAAATGATCACTATTATTGATTCTTTCAGCAACAATGCTCATCACTTTACCATGTGTGTACATGATGTGAGGGTGGTCTTAGACCTCACTGATGACTTCGTCATGGATCTCTTTGGCCTTTCCTCTGATGGCCCATTAGTTGTTCACAAAACCAATAGAGAGGTGGACCATCAAGGCAATATCAAGGAGTGGCTAGGAACTTCTTGATCTTGCAAAGGCATACTCATTAAGAACATGCAGGTGCCTGTGGTCCATGAGCTTTACCCTCTCTTCCATGCCCATGCCTTTCTGAAGCTACTCTGCTAAGGGAAAATCCTTGGGGTGGAGTAGGCTCAAGTAATGAGGTATGTGCTAGAGGAGGACACAAGGTACAATTGGGCCTCTCACCTTGCCAACAGCCTACATGCCAAGATCATCAAGTTGCACCACAACCTCCAAGCGAGGTTGCACGTGCACTTTGCATTTTTCGTAGGATCCCTGCAAAGATTTGTGAAGTTTTTGATGGTTCATGAGGATAGAAAATGGCTAGTGTAGGACCACACATAGCTCTCAAAGCCATGGATCAAGCACCTATTTTTTATCACATGAGCATAAGACCCCCTTAAAGATGATTGGTGAGTCATTTTCCATAATGACTAAAGGTCCCTTAGGGCGATCTCACTACTCGCATGATAGTACAAGTGAACCCCCACTAGTTGGTACCAGGAACATGGCCAGGGCAAAGTGTTACATTGCCAAGATAGTAGGACCATCTAAAATAAATATTAAGAGGCCATGTCTTGCAAAGGAACCTACATGAGAGGTCAAAAATGTGGGCAGAAAGAAGATCTGCCTAAAGTTTTCTGAATTGCACACGATTGTAGTAGGTTAGTATGAGTTACTGGATGCATTTTTTACATTTTTATGTGTTTATATTTTTATGTTTTTTATGCTATGCTATATTATGATAAGTTGTTATGCTAAGTATTAAAATGCTAACCTTGACATGCATGTGAATTTTTGAGAAGCTTATAGTAGTGGTCATGGTGCTTGCAAGCATCCTCAGACATCTACTTATATTGGATGCACCCAACGTTAAGCAACTAAACCAAGGGCTTTGATGGCTTGATGGGAAATGGTGTATACTTTGAGCGATCCTTGCACTCAAAGTTTGACCTTGGGGTAGCTTGTCCCATGGTCACTAATGGTGCAGACTGGTTAGTTGCAACAATGCCAAAGCTAGATGCCTTGTTGCTAGCTGAGGCCTTAGGCACCTTGGTCATTGGTTTGGCATTGTTCAGCTTGGCCTCATTAGGTACCATTGTAATGGTTGTGGTTGCCTTTCCCTTTTCCTTATCTTTCATTGCATGTGCATTTTTGTAGACCATGTAGGTTGAGTCCTTACTAGCTTTCACTACATCTTGAATGCTCTTTGTTTGAGCAAATGCTTGGCTCAAGAAGTGTAGGGAAAGGTAGTATAGCTTTGACTTAATGAAGTTTTTCATGACACCTTTGAAAATGGCTAGTAGGTGGGTTTCTGCAATGGGCATGAATTTCATTGAGTGTGGTGCTCTAGTGATGAATAAATTTTTGTATGGGATATTGCTTGATTTGCATTAGTTGATCTAAGGTCACCTCAGGCTTCAAGTCATACTTGAAACGAGTGACGAATTGACTAAGCAATTCCTCCAAGGAAGATATGGAGGCCCTAGGGAGCATGCAGTACCAGTCTAGTGCCTTGCTAATCAAGGACATGGTAAACATATGGATGATTGCATGTAGCCATGCCTACAATAAAAGGAATTTAGAATGGAAGGTCACTAAATGGGTTTTAGGATCCCCTTCACCATTGTATTTAGTGAACTAGGGAAGTTGGACTTTGGGAGGTAGGATCAATGATGGGACCACAGGATTGATTGGGTCATCCTGGTAAAAGTCCATCACATGGACCATTTTGAATGAGGATGTTTTGAGTCACTTAACCTCCTTGATGAGCATCTAGATGAGCTAGAACACTTGGTTCAAGCTCAGGGAAGGTGTAGTGGGTTGCGTCGGTTGTATTGCCCATTATGCTGTTTGAGTGGCCCATAGCCCTACTATGGGCTACGTGACCATGTGAGATGCCTATTGCATGTGTTGCTACATGTACTACTATGCATGTTGCACCATGGGCATAGGGGTTGGGGCCCACCACATAGTTCTAGCTTGCACTATTGTAGGGATTTCTAATGGAACAAGTGAAACATACAACACCTAAGTTAGTGGTAGTTGGGATATTTTCATATTCTACACATAAGGTTGTGTGGCCATGATGGATGCTAGTAGGAAGGATTGCATAGACTATGCAGATGTCATGAAGAAGAGGGTTGTAAATAGTCCTGTACCCTGATCCATGTGATGTATGAAGGTTGGGGTGACAGATGGTCCTGCACCCTGATGTGCATACACTTGATAACCTACCACCATAGGGGTTGACCTAGGTGGTGACAAAGGGGATGTAACTACCTGATAGATGGTGGATGGTTGGGACTATAGAGGGATGAAACTAAAGGTAGCCTACTAGAACGAGGCATAAAAGAGATTCTCATTCTTTGAACGAGCCTCAAGCCCATCTTGTCCATCTTGCAGGGGCTCCTTGTAATCAGTTGCTCCATCATGCTCATTCAACCCACTCAGTCAAATGAGTTAGTCAAGTAGCCACCAAAATGTCTCAATGAGTAGAATGAAATCATTGGGGGTAGGGAAGTACATCCTCCCATTTTGATGTTTGATTTCATAACCCTATTTGGTGTCCATTTTGCAACAGTCTAGGGAAATACCTACCTAGATTTTTGTGCAAAGGAAGTTATACTTTTCATCATTGAGTAACATGTACTTGTGTGGTTGGTTGTGTATTCTAAGTGATTGCCTCTCTACCAAGGTGGACCCCCTAGCCCCAAGAAGATCAATTGACACCTCCCGTTAACCAAGTCAAATAACAACTATGCTTAGGGCGGAGGTCGAATGCTGCTCAGGGTTCATGATTATATGCAAGAAATGCAAAATTTGTAGATGATAAAAGAAAATATCTAAGTATAGAAATGCTAAAAAATGGCTAAGTAAGAAGATGCTAAAAAATGCTAAGAAAATGGCTAAGTCTGAAAACGTTGCTAAAAAAACTAACTTTGGTGTGCTACACTCACTGTGGTAAGGCCTACTATGCTCTCACGCTAAGAGATAGCTACACTCTCCTAAGCACACAAAGTTTTGGCTAAGTGCCAAAGATATGCTTTGGATTTTATCAAATGGGGTTCCAGGGGAACCGACAACCGGGTCCAATCTACACCAACTAACTCATAAACAACTCCTATGCTAGCCTATGATCCAGCTATTACCATGATAGGTCCATAGGGGTGTTAGGTCTACACTAGCCTGAAGCTAGTAACGGAGGTGTAGAGAGCACATGGGACTACCAATGAACATAGAAGGAAATGGCACAGCCCTCCTTCTAGGGCCAAAAAACTATAGTGACTAAAAATGTCGGCAGCTGGAATGGTCATGCCGAGGGGTCTATAGCCATAGTACAACCCTAACCCTACCCTTGTTCGAAGGGACATTGCTGGAGGGGAAAAATTGAAGGCAGAGCACCCAAAATGGTCTTGTTGATTGAACCAAGACTTACAGAGTGTTTTGATAAATGAGTGCTAGAGGGTTCACATAGTGTTTTTGATGGTATAGGGACTGACTAAGCCCAAGCAGAGTAGGGTTTTCTGGTATGAAAACAATGGTGCAAATGTGAAAATATGTGCAAAATAGCAAAAAATAATGCAAGTGTGATGCTAAATGCCAAAGAAAATGCTTTGAAAATGTAGTGGAGTCTGAGAGAGGAAGAATGGCACCACCCCAAATAGGGGAAAATAACAATTGCAAAAGAGAGGTGAGGAGGTACACAATGTATAGACGGGCATAGTAGATAGTGTAGTCATAGTCTTTGGGGTGTCCAAGCTATGAAAACTAATGTCCACCATGAAGTGTAAGCCTGGTGGGTTAGCTATCGTAGTGTCTTGTGGGTTGTGGTATGCTACGTTGTTGCCAAGGTGTTAAGGGTGTTCAGGTGCAAGAGTGTCAATCCCGAGATGCTAACTTCTAAATGAGAATGCCCACAAAATGGTTCAAAATTCCAACCACTAAATGAAATTTCCAACCCCTAAAATGTAAAACACAGGGGTATTTATAGGGTTAGGGTTGACGTGAAGTGTGGATTAGGCACCACATGGCAAAAGGAGGTTGTTGAGGCTACACTAACCCTAGCTATGCTCCCACTAGAGCAAAATGGTGTTATGCTCTAGTGTACTCCAATGGACCCCAAGGAACTCCTGGACTATGACTATGCTACCAAGACTACATGTGGTAGAGCCAAAAAGATAGTAATATACCTACAAATAGTGCAAAATAGTGGAATTTCGAGGCTATGCTCTAGGACTATGCTCTCCCCTCTTTCAAGTGGAATTGAGCATAGGTACAATCTTCAGACATAGGGGGTGCAAAAGAGATGAAAATTGTTGATATTTCTTGTCAAAGAAGTGTTTTAGTTAAGATGGAGGCCAATGTTGAGCTCTAAAAGCTTTTGGAGGTTGCCCTACCTCGCTACACTAGCTACACTCTGGAGCGTAACCTAATAGTTTGGCAAATTCTACAAGAATTAAAGTCTAGTGCTGGCTATGCTAGCTACACTCTAGAGTGTAGTAGGAAAAGTGAGAGCGTAGCACTGACACTTAGAAAAAATTGGCTAAACTTGCAATCTTCATCCAAGCTACTCTCTAGAGTGTAGTAGGAGGAGTAGGCCTCGGAATTAGAAAATTTTCCAAAATACCCCCTCTATGCTAGCTAGCTTGGCAGCTTCTAGCTTGACACTTAGGCAAAACTGGCCCCTAAAGTGGATGCTATGTTGGCGATGCTCTAGAGTGTACTAAGGAGATTGGGAGTGTAGCACAACACTTAGAAAAATTTTGCAAATACTGTCAACACTTAGAAAATTTTGCAAATTTGATTCTATGCTACATGCTACACTGACTACACTTTGGGGTGTAGTCCCAGCAATGGAAGCATGGGCCAAACACTTAGAAAATTTTGCCTTGTGTTGACACTTAGACAAATTTTCCATTGAGGTGTTGTTGCTTGAATTTGGTGGTGTTTTAGGTTCATGTAGACATACATAGAATAACTAAGAACATAATCTTTGGACTTTTCTAGGGCATACACCACTTCCATTAGTTCTTTCTTCATGGTGGCATAGTTAAGTTATTCTTTCACAATGCTTCTACTAGTGTAGTGGATATAATATGGACTTTTCTAATCATCCAGTTATGTATGTATGGCTTCTAAGACATAACTGCATGCATCGGTCATAATGTAGAAAGGCTTAGTCCAATCTAGCACTTATAGGAAATAAGTCTCTACAAGTTTCTATTTGAAGAGTTAAAATGTCTTTCTATAATCCTTTGGCCAAAAAAATAATGCATGTTTCTTAATTGACTTACCTAGTGATTTTTCAATCTTATAAAAATTCTCAATAAACATTTTGTAGTACCAACTATAAGAAATAAATGATTTAACATCTTTAATAGTTTATGACCTCTAGATGATGTCTTTTATGATATTAATCATATTAATTCACTTCAAATCCTCTTTATAAGATTTTATGCATAAGAGTTATATTTTCTTGGATCATTAGATGACATTTTTACCAATTGAGCTTAAGATTAGCTTTAATATATAATTTTAATACTTGCTCAAGGTGGCTCAAGGCTTATTCAAAATGAAGACCATATTTGAAGAAATTAGCCATGAATACCTCTACACCATTGTAAATTTATTTTTACAATATGCTCAAGATAAGTCTTTAAATAGTTTCAATGGAATTACAAATATTAAATGACATCTACTTGTATGCAAAGGTTCCCCATGAATTCATGATAGTAGTCTTTTCTTAGTCTTCTAAAGCATTCAAATTTTATTATATTCATTTACCCATCTACAAAATCATAGTTATTATTTCCTTCGATGATGTCTAGGACTTGGTCAAAAAATGGCAAAGTACCTAACCTTAGACTAACGTGTGACATGTAAGTTGTGTACTTATGCTATGCTTGTAAGTTCTTGAGAATGTTAAGGCATGGTCCACCTTAATCCTAGTTTGGAACATTTGGCTATTTTGGGACCCTTAGTTGGTACCAGGAAATGCTTGCTTATAATAGTGTTGTTACATTTATTTCATTCCTTTTAGGATTATCTTCCAAAGTTAAATGTAGCCTTTGATACATGGGATCTTCTATGTAGAAGAGAGAAGATTCAGAAGAAGATTGATGGTAATTATATTTTTATGACTAATATTCTATCCTCCTTCTTAGCTTGTGAGGTTAAGTGAAGTATGTTTTTTCCTTTATCATATTCTTGTCTAGCCTTCATGATTGTGCCTTGCTTATCTTGAGCTTTTGTTGGTTGCTCTAACCTAAATATATTCTAGGTAGCCTAATAACCTTCAAAAGTATGACCAACATGAGATCTTAGAAGTGTAGCATGAAGCATAGATGGAGTTAATTATTTAGATGACAATATAGTATTACCTTGTAGGTCCCTACACCTAATCTATTCATCTTGATGAAATGAAGGTGAAGTTTAGATAATCAGAGTCAATCAGGGCATAAGAGATTCTAGGTTTGAGTGACTTGTTCCAAGTCTTCCTAAGATAGATCTTCTCATTGTTATGTTATTAACAAGTGGGAATTAGTCTCATATGTAGAAACTAAGTTTAGTTAATTAGCATTATGTGTATTTTAAAGAATATTAGTTTTATTAAAAGATGAATCATTAAACATGGTACAATGATTTTGAGTAACATTAACTAATTTAGAATATTTTCACCATTACCAACAATAGAAACAATGATGAGTGACGAGACTTCCTTATGACCAACCATACAAATAAGTGTTACAAGTGAAATAAACATAATCTATGGATGGACTAATGTAACTTTTAGATAGTTAATACAAGAACATTGATCATTGTCTTCACACTTGAGTTACTTATGGTTAAAGTCCATAATTTAACTCTAAGTGAGATATATAATAGGACATTGATTAGCACAAAAGATGTTAAAGTAAAACATTGAAATTGATTATTAACTCTAATGAACAATGGAAAGTAAATTATATATTAGATTAATGGTAATAATTATTTGTTCCCAACCTTTTGTACATGTCCTAGGTTCATATAATTGCCACTAGGATTACTAAGCAATATGACTACTAGGTTACCAGATGATTATATGTTATGTTTAAGATTGATCATACTTATTCCATTGAATTACTAACATGCATTGTAAACATAAAAATTAATTTAAGTACATTTGGAAAGTAAAGTACATTCCAAATATAAATTGTACTAGAAAGTAAATTATAGATTAAATAGATGCTACAATGATTAGAAAAAATCTCAATTTTTATCTAGGTACATCTCACTTGAATAAAGATGTTGTACAACTGCTATAGATTTATAACATTCCAAAACTTAGTAGGCATAATAAACATGGGATAGAAATTAAACTGAAGTAGGAAGTGATCATGATAACACAAATTATTTTAGATCCATAAGTATGAGTAAAATAACATTGAGATATACATAAAAATTAACAACTCACTAACATGTATTATTGTACAAGAAATTCCAACACCAACTGAAAGTCATAAGTTTAAGACATGCATGAAATAAAAAATACCTCTAATTCATCTTATACACATTAAGTGACATCCCACATAAAAAAATACTAAACAATCCACAAGCCTTCAACCTATATAGCTATCACTTCTAGCTCCTTAAGCATTACCTACATTTCTAATACTCTAAAGTCTACTTGTAAAAAATAAAAAGAGAAGGGTCAATCTAAAAAAGACTTAGTCGAAAAACATTAAATGAAATTCTGGTAAGCTTAATAATAAGAAATCATTGATTGAAAGATAATGAGCTAGGAAACTATCAGTGATAGTGAAAATCAAACCATCTAATAAAAGTAAGCTTTTATTCAGAATACCTAATAAGTGTTACCATGTTTATCCACCAACACCAACTGTTAAAGATTTTCGAGGTTATCACCACCACACTCTATGCATCATATGAATCAATTAACATATGCACTTTCACAAACCCACTCATCCACTTATCCATAGGCCTACTACATTTTAGTCTTCATTAATAATATTGACTAGTGATCATAGTCTAGCTACACATAGTTATCCTAAAACCATATCCCCAAAAGATAGGATAGTAAGTGCTAACTTTTCTCCATAATCCAATTTAGGTCTAATCAAACATGGAGTCGATTTTTGTAGTTAATAAAGGAAACTATACAAAACCATATTTAAGGCCTCTAACAATCTATCGATCCCTTATCCTTTGATGTTATCTTTCTAGTAATAATCATAATAGTAACAGTTGTTAAAAATCTCAAATAAAGATAAAAATATTCATGTGAGTATTAAAAAACTCCAAATATTAATCAAATTATCCTATGGTGGGTAACCATATGACTTAGCAAAAACATCAAAAAAGATGAGACTTTCTAGATGATACTTCAATTAGCGACAAGTCATCACTAACATGTTAGAATGTTATATTTTCATTCATAAACATAGACTAATAAAAAGTTTTAGATATTCAAGAAAAAATACAAAAATACATCTCACCAAAATTAACCTTGAGAAAATATCAATTTTATAAAATAGTCATTCTTCTACCCTAAAAGTAGCAAATAGACATGTATTATATGTTTCACTACAAAAAATCAAAATAATGTAGAAATGCACTAGAAAATTTAAAAATAAATTCAAAAAATAAATAAAACTTACAAACATATAAAACTCTTCAAGATGCATCCCATGGCATTTTTAGAATTTCAAAATGACCTCTCTACTACTCTAAATCTACAAATTTGACAATATCCTAAATCATTATAGAAAAATTAAAATTGACATGAAACCCTTAAGACCCTCATTACTGCATTAAAAGAACACAAAACCTATATGATAGTAACCTTCATATTTGTATTTACAAAAATTTCAAGTAATGTAATCTCATCTTTATATTTCTCTACCTACTCACTATAATCTGCTTGTTCGTAAAACCTCCACCACCACTACACACTCCTTACTTCTACTACAGCATGAATCCTACTACTATGCACTCCTAGATACTACTGCAATGAAGATCCTCTAGTGCTTTTCACTCTTCACAATACCTGAGAACACCCTAACATTTCACTAGCATCTACCCATCTAATTGCTATTAAATGTTGAATGCTACTATGGGTTTCTTTGTTTCACTTATAAAAGTGCTAAGTTCCACTATTCTTCTAACATGAAACTTCCATAATTAGGAGGGTGATTGTTAGATCTAAAAAAATAAATGATAATATTTTAAAAAAATTTCAAAGTATACCAAATCATCAAAGAGAAATTCTAAAGAAAGAGCCCAAAAATTTTAAGAATTACATTTCAAGTTTTCATCCTTACAACTTCTCACCTTTATGACATACTCATTTCTATAGCCATTTAGAAGTCAAGTCATCATAAGCCAATAGAAATATGAAAAGAGTCATTTGTAGAATAATGATAAATCATGCTAGCTATGCCATATGCCATATAGTGCCCCAACATTATTCATTGGTCCAAGATACCTAAGTACATAAGCTCACATAATTAGTGCACATAAATATCCAAAATAAAATTAATTAAAAATATTTTTTTGAAAATACCAAATAATAAAAATTATTAATACATTTAAAAATAATAAAATAATACAACTACATATGTCATTCAACTTCATGCTCCTAGCTAACCATTGGTACCACTACTAAAAAAGGATGTCACAAAGTATAAGACATAGATTTGAGTTGCAACAAAAATTTACTAAGATGCTTAGTTAAGGGGTATTATAGGATGACATTGTGAGCACTCTCTTACTATCTATAAATCTATAGAATGAAACTTCAATAGTTCTGCTACTATGGGACTAAAAAGATGCATTCAATGTAGTGGTTGGATGGTATTTAGAGGCATGACTAAAACCAAATACATTACATCTACAATATCATATAAAAGCATATTATATAATTACTATGAGATCACAAGTGTGATGTTGCACTTAGCTTATTCAATATTTATCATTGATGATGTATATGAGTCATTGGTTGTTGATCTTGTATCACAATACACATTCATTCAAATTTTGAGTTATCATATTCATAATTGAAGTTTCACTTTACAGTTAAATGATGTGATGTAAAAACACAATATTCAAGTTATTCATGTGAGGTACTATTCTTGATTTTTTTTCTTGTTGAGGTAGGTAATGCTTCAATGGTGCTGTGTGCCCTATTTATAGGATCATTTTTACGTAAGCATGCCATGTTGATCATTTGTAAATGGAAATTAGATTTCTAATACCCAATTTAAAAAATATTTTATAGTTTCATGTTTTGTCAAGATATTTAATATTCCATTAATTTTTTACAAAGTTGAACAATAATTTGTTATTCTACCCAGTCACATTAAGCATATAAAATCTATTTTCAAACCATTTAATTTACATAGAAGTCTTTTTTGGGTTAAAATAAATCTTATTAACTATAGAAAATAATTGGTATTGTAAGCAAGTAGGAAGACCTGCATTTTATTCAATTATATATTATAATATTTCTAATTATTTTAACATTTACTATCATTAACAACGTTCATTTAATGTTTGTCCTTTCTACTAAAGAAAAAATATGCAAAGAAAATGAACAAGTATGTTAAAGTTGAGAATAGGAAAAAACAATCTAAAGTTGAAGATACCAAAAATTAAGTTAATTTCAATAATAAAAATGATCAAATAGAAATAAAGAAACTAGAGAAGATAGACTCTTATGTGTATATTTTTACTTGTACTTTAGGAAGTATTGATGAGTCTAAACATACAGCTTGTAAGGTAGATTTTTTCTTAACTGATAAGAATACTGTTAATTGTGATGAACAACATATGCCATTATTTTTAGTTGGATCTCTCATTTGGTATTTCACCAAATCTTTCTATTGCTACATCAAATGCTTCTATTATTTTAAGTTTAAACATGGATGTCGAAAGTGATGTAAATGTTTTTAAGATTGAAACCATTCTTCCTACTAATAATTATTTTTCCTCTATTGATTTTTCAAATCATCAATTGTAAGTGATAAAGTCCATTAAGTCAAATAATGTGATATCATTTCTATGATATCATAGCTCTGCTTACCTCATCATAGATATGATGTAGTAGGCCCTAGTCATGACTATAAATACCAACTCACTATCATATCTTTGGGATAACTTTTATGTACCACTTAGTGAAATTCTTATAGTTTCTTTCCATAAGTTACACTTAGAGTTATAAGTAAATGCCTGTAGTATGGTAAGTCATAATTGTATAGATTCTTTATTCAAGTGGATTTTACCTAGATACAATTCATGATTGGCAATAAAGATGAAGATTGTTTCTTACCATTGTAGCATTCTACTTAGTTTACTTTACTTAGATTAATTTTACTTTCTAGCATGTTTACTTTGATTCAATTCTTTACATTTTCTAAGTACTTTACATTTCCAATGCTCATTAGTAATGTGGAATCTGTACAACTAGTTTCAAGTGTTAAGTGTAATCATTTAGTAACCCAGTAGTGACTTCACTTGATTCACTCAATAGTAGATTCACTTGGTAATCCTAGTAATGCTTACATGTGCCTAGGCTGTGTATGGAAAACCAAGAATAGATACTTATCACCATAGGCTATGATAGATTTACATTTCAATTCTTACTTAGATTTAGATTTTATTATTATTTTTATTATGGAAGCACTTAAGATTAATTTGAGCCAACAACATCATGATATCATATGCCTCACCAAGAGTTGAACCATACTACTTGTACTTTACTAACTCAATGTGAGAAGACAGTGATCATGAACCAACTATTAACCACTAACATACTTATATTGTCCATCCATGGATTATGATATGGTCATGTGCGTGCACTCATGACTTGTATGGTGGAGTGTTAGAATACCCAACCACTCATCATTGGTGTCATTGCCAGGGATGTGTCAATGTTTACTTAGTAGTTAATTTTATAGAGTTCATTGTATTAGGAATTACAAAGTTTATCTTTCACAATTGAATTAATTCTTTTAAAAAACACATACTTAAGAGTATCAAATACATAATATGACTTCTACACTTAAGGAGAAATCACTACTTGTCAATGAAATTCATAAGAGTTATGACAAAGGATATGATGAAGAATATTGGAGTGTGCCCATGCAAACTAGAATTTCCTATACTCATATTGATTCATATTATCTTGATTTTTCATTTTCCTTTCACCATGATGAATAGCTAAGATGGAGAGATTTACATGGCAACATCATTTTTCCTCTAGAACATTCTACACCATCGATGTACAGGAAGGGTACCACATTACAAAGCATATGACCCAACCATACTAGCCAACAGAAGCTCAAGTAAGAAGGGATGTTTCTATGGAAATAATACATGAGCTTTAGAAAGGAAAGAAAGTACCACAAATAGTTTTCCTAGAGGAAAGAGATGATACAATGTTCCATACAAAAAAATAATTATCAAACCCATGGAACTCAATCTCAAAAACCTATTATCCATTTCAAAGATCCTATCAAGACATAATTACATTTAGCTCTTGCAAAAACACCTAGAGGAGATAAGGAAAAATCCACACTTAGGAAGAATCTAATGCCTAGAATCTCCACTGAATCAAAAAGGAAAGAATCAAGGAGTCATAGAAGGAGAACTAGCTATCACCACTCTGAAACTTCTTCCTCATCATCCTCACACTCATCCAAAGATTATGACAAGAGAGAAAGAAGAATGAGAAATTATGATAGGGAAAGGCAAATGGATCTTGATAGACATAAGCATTGAAGAAGAAATCCTAACCAAGAAGAGGATAATTTTGAGAGAAGAAGAGACAAGATCAAACATGAAGAAAATGATTGTTATGAGCAATGAAGTGGTCACCACTACAATGTTTCCTACAAACCCAAAAATTATGAAGAACCCCTACTAGCAACTCATAACATGATCAATATCAGAGAAACAATGTGTATCTCTACCAAGCACATAATGTATAGTCATATCAAGTGACTAGATATGAATAACATCCACTAGTTTAAAGGTAGGTATAATGTAGATTCACAAGACCATCTTCAAGCCTTTCATGATCTTATGCTCTTTAGAACATTGAGAATGATTGGCAAAAATTAAGTTGTTTCCAAGAATACTCATTAAGAAAGTAGAGGGCTAGTATAGATCCTTAGAACCAAAAATAATCCAAAGATGAAGTATCATGTTGGAGCTCTTTAATGACAAGTATCAAACTTATTGTAGAATGTCCAATTTAAGAAAACAAATTCAAGGATGAAAGAAGAGGATGCATGAATCCTTTGATGTGGTAATGGGTACGTAGAATTCATTACTGCATAAATGCTAAGACCATGGATTTTCTCAAAGAAAACAACTTAGACATATCATTGATGGATTAAGAAATAAGAACAGATAAACTCTTGGGGTATATGCTCAAGGTAGGTTATCAAAAATGATAGTCCATTGAATTCAAAGATTAATAGAGCAAGTGGACAAAATAAAGGAGAATTAAAGAAAAGAGAATCAACTAAAGGGTTCAATTGAGATCCTATAATGAGAAAAATGTATGTGAGAATATGTGAAAGATAGGAACAACAAACTTTGAAGATACAATCTAGAGGAAGACTCTACCCATCCAAAAATTAGTTAATGACATTACAACTAAGGCAAGAAAAATTTGGGATTCTATGGATGAAAAATTTGCTACTACACTCAAGATAGTAGAGGAAAAAATTTAACAATCTGTAAAAAAAAACAAAGAAAAGAAGAGATAATGGATGAGAAAATGACAGACACAAAAGAATGGCATAACATTGCGGATGCTAAGCTTGGAATCATAGACTTGTTCTTGGAAATCTCTAAGGAAAACAAAGCTAGAATCATATAGAGACATTGAGTTCTATGTATTGCATACAATGATAATTTGTTCAATTGTGTACAAAAAAATTGGGCCATAACAACCAACTCCATCATAGCATGCAATGGATGTATAAAACATATGTGTGTCTAAAAGTTTTTTTATGTAGTAGCCACCTAGCCAGAAGGCACCCAGTGTCTAATACGTAAAGAGGAAATTGTTGCACTTAAAAAATTCAATTGATAGAAAAAAATCAAAAATCAGAAGTGTGGAATAGTTTATGACCTTGAATTCCAAGGGCCTCTAGGAAAGAGAATTTAAGGTGCCCTAGATAGTCTAGCTGATTACCGACAAACTTAATGAATGTAAATGAAGAAAAATGAAATTGTAGATTCGAATGAAAATGAGCATGTAATTAAACTTGAAATTAAAAATGCACTATAAATGAATTGATAAACTTTATTGAAATAGAAAAAAAAATGCTTAAAGTATAGAGTTCAAGGCGTACAGATTGTGTGCTCATATGCACATGAAGCTTATTTGAACCGAGCTTGAAGCCTGTTGAAGTTGGTAGGTTATATTTTATAGTCAAAAACCATGATTCAAGTACTTCTCAATCCTAATCATTAAAAGCTACTTGCTAGTTTTCACTTAAATCTACAACTTTGGATGTAAGTGATGTAAACAGTGATGCTCGACTCTTGTTTCAATGGTACTACATGGAGAGTCTTTGGTGCTTAAGTAGATACCAATGTGCTCCAAAAGTCTTGAAAATACCAAAATGGGTTTACAGTGCTCAAGGTTTTCAAGTTTGTATGGTTGCAAAAATGTTTGAAACCTAAAAAATATGTTCAAGTTTGGCTTTTATAGGCTTCAAGTTTGCTGATTTTAAGTTGCAAATTTCTGCTATGATTGCTAATAGATTGGTGTTATTTGAAAATGTAACAAGCCATTATTTCCAATGTAGTTTGTCCATTTATGAAAATTTTTAACACCCAAGGGCCTTCAAAACCATACTAGATACTAAAAATAGTAAGTGGAATTTTTTGACTACATTGGCCTCACCTCAACTATGCTAGTGTTGGAGGGCTATGTTGGAATTGTTGGAATTTACTGGAAAATGTGGTGACTATGCTAGCCATGTGAAGATTGCTAAAAACCTGAGATAACTACACTGGCCATGATACAACTATTGGAATTTCTAGCAACTAAGTTGGGAATTTTTGGGAAACTGAAAACCAAACGCCACCAACGTTGGCCTTCCAACATCCACACTAGGTTTTGTGGCAACTACGCTAGGAATTTCTAGAAAATTAAAAATCCAACACCACCAATGTTGGGTGTAGGTGGTTCTAGCATAGTTAAGGCTATACCCCCATAAAAAAATCACTAAAATGTCAAATTTGGCAATCCCCAAGGTATTTTTAGCCTTTTCAAACCCACATATAGACATGACATTGCTTTTTCCTCTTGGGAAGTAAGACCAACTTATGAGGCATTTTTCACCCTCAAAAAGTTAAAGTACGTAAGATTGCAACTCAAGGATCACAAATATTACATTTACAATAAAATCTTGCCTCAAGTTCGATGGTAAAATTTATAGGTCTCAACATGAGATTTCTAGGTGGTGTTTCATTGGCCTCTCTTTGTTGATGTTTGGAAGATTAGCCTGAGAGACATCAAAAAAATACAAAACATCACTACGAGCCCATTGAATGAGATGTATTACATTCAATAGACTTGGTGGAGCATGATGAAGAACATGTCAAATGGCTATAATGCATAAGTGTTAAACATACTTCAACATTATTGTTTAATATATGGAAGGTTATAATTAAGCTACAGGATGGTGGCTCAAGGAGGGATAATGGGAGTGATGTGAAATAAGAACTCTTGGCATAGTAGGACAAGCTAACCAAATCTTACACATTAAGTTCTCATGGTAACTTGCTACCATAGTGAGTTACACCTTTTTCATAACTTCAAGCTTCATCCTACAAGTACAACTTCAAGAGAACATGAATACAAGATAAAGAAAAAACATTGTTACATGATAACACTTAAGGCCATATGAGATAGTTAGCAAACCAGGTCATAATTATTACAAATTTTTTAATCCACTTCTCATGCAAAAAGAGATAGAGAAAAGAAGGTTGGCTCACTTGTTATTGGTCACTATGGTCATAGATGTCAATGTTAGTGCCTACCAAGAAAATGTGTTAGATGTAATAAGGTTTTAGATCATAATGATTTATCAGATTAGCCAACTCATTCCCATCAATGTATGCCACTCTAAAGGCTCCATTTCCATAGGCCTTGGTGATCAAAAAAGGCCCCTCCTAGTTGGCTAAGAACTTGTTTGCATTCTCACAAATAGCCTTGAGGACCAAGTCTCCCTTCTTGATCTTTTTTTTATTGAGTTTATAACAATGCTATTGTTTCTTCCTCTCATTTTATTGCTTAATGTGAGCAAGTGTTCATGAAATACCACCAATAAATCTCATGTTGCAACTTGTAAACCTCACCATTAAACACGAGGCTAGAATTTTAATGTAAAATGTGAAGATTGTAACCCATGAGATGCATAGTCACATTCATGGGCTAAAAATACCTCATAAGTTGTCATAGTCTCATTTCCCAAGTGAAAAAAGTCATATGATGTCTATATTTGGGCTTGGGGAGGTTAAAATTATCTTTTGGACTACCAAAATTGGCATTTTCATAGGTTTTTATGGGGGTATAACCTCAACTGTGTTGGAACCACCTACCCCAAGGGTTAGTGGTGTTGGAATTTCATTTTCCTAGTAATGGCCAACATAGTTACCATAATTATCAATGGTGTTCCATAAGGCTAGTGTAGGATCTATTGGGTTTTCATTTTTTTCATGATGCCACTATTTGAATGGTTGGGGTTTTCACTTTTCCAACCATGGCTAGCATAGTCACTATGAGTCTCAGTAGTTTCTCCATGACCAACGTAGTCACTATAATTCCTAGTGTAGATGCTCCAAAGCCAACATAGTTGCAACAAAGCTAGCATAGTTGCAATAAAGCCAAGGTAGTTGTAAGAAAGCCAACATAGTATCAAAATTTCATTTACTATTTTTAGTATTCAGGTGGTTTTGATGGCTTGGTTACATCAAAACTTATCATAAATGAAAACTATGCTAAAGTTGAAAGCCTATCACACCTGCACATGATTGTAAAAAAATTGTAGCAACAAATCAAACACTAGAAACCTATTCAAATCAAATTCCAACATTTTAAAAGGACTTTTTGGCAAATTGGCAATTGGCTGAGCATTGGAGATTCTCAATACATTACCCAGTAGTAAAAATTCAAGCATTTTTCCATCATCTTTACACCAACTTAGAATATCTAAGCCCAAGAACTAGTGAGGAGTTTTAAAAGTTAGAGCTTGGAAGCACTTGGATTGTGCAACTGACTGCAGAACACAACCTACCAGTCTCACTAGACTTCAAGCATCACTTGGGTAGCTCTTTGTGCATCTAGACACATACTTGTACATCTTGGAACTTTTCTCTTGCAAAATTCTTATTATTTTAATAAAAATTATCATTTTCTTTATTTGTGTAAGTTAATTTTGAATTAAAAGTTTTTGCTTTTTCTTAGATTAGATCTACATTTTTCATTTAATTTGTTTGCATCATTTACACTCTTTTAAGTTCCTAGGTGTTAAATAAGACCATCCATGGCACCTTGGATCCTATTTCTCAAATTTTTTTGGAATCCAAGGTTAGCTTATTTCACCTAGATTTTTTAGTTTTCCAGCAATCAAATTTTTCAGGCATTACAATTTGTACCTATTTCTCTTCTACAAAGTCCAAGTCCATGGTACATAGCTCCTTGTTCTATTCATTGTTGATGAAATCTTATAGAGCCACCTTCAATGATGGAACCTACAATTTAAGAGGTAAAACAACTTTGATTATATAACTAGGTTATATGGTGTTACACCAATTGTAGTCTGATAGATTGTTCAATAGGTGTAGAGTGCATGGACAAGCCACTCATGCCACTTGCATCTACTATTGTTCAACATCTTTTTCAACAAGTTTATAATGGCCTTGATGCTAGCTTCAACTTGTCCATTGGCTTGAGGTTAGTATGGTGATGAAAAGGAATATTTAATGCCTAGGTCTTGAAAAAAGGCTTTCATTTCTTAACTACTAAATTGTGGTCCATTATCTATGACTATGGTCATAGGTATGGCAAAATAGGCTACTATGTTATAGAGTATAAATCTACACGCTTATTGAGTTTTTTTCCTTAGGGAAATCACTTCAACCTACTTTGTAAAGTACTTGGTTGCAATGATGATGATCCTATGCCTTGTAAAAGACTTAAGTGTTATAGGTCCAATGATGTTCAATACCCACCATTGAAATGGCCAAGTTATCTAAGTAGTGTGTAACTCAGTTGGTGGCACATGTATCAGGTTGCGATGCAATTGAAAAATTTCATAAGTTTTAACCTTCTGCAAGTATTTTCTCTCCATATAGGGCCAATAATAGCCTAGTCATCTAATTTTAGTAGCCATGGCTCTAGGTCCTATATGTCCTCCACACATACCCACATGGGCATTTCAAACAGTAGGTAAAAGGTTGGATTTCACTAGAAGATAATTTTATGATGGGAGCAAAACTGGTCCAATGGGTAGTTGAAGCTCCTTTGAAGTGCATAATTTCCTCATAGTTCTTGGATACTTCATTAACAATGTTAACATGCTTGTTAGGGAATTTAGGATCTATGGTTACATAGTCTTCTACCAGTGAAACAGTAAGTTGTGTGGCTATCACTTGGCCTTTCTTTGATTCTTAAGAGACATAATGGAGGTTAAATTCAGTTGTTATGGCTTTCCAATAAGCAATATGACTACTCTCATAGATATTTATTATTATGGCTCTAAGCATGTTATCCTTATAGATGACATTGCCTTGGCTCCTAAAGTGGTAATTCCATCACTTCTTTAATGAGATGACTAGGGTAGACAACACTTCTCTACTTTGGTGTATTAGGTCTCATGGGCAATTAATGTATGACTTAGGTAGCATACAAAGAGCTCCATCCCAGAATCTCATTTTTGACAAAGTAGGGAGGCCATGGACATGTCAGAGATGTTAACTGTTACATTGAATAGATCGTCAATAATTATGCTAACTCTTGCTTAAGGTTTTCAAAGGCTTCTTGGCATTAAGTCATCCACTCATAGTAAACTTCTTTCTTAAGCAAATGTTGCATGAGTTGTAACTTATTCTTAAGCCTAGCAATAAACCTATGGATAAACTGTAATCAATCTTGCAATCCTTGAAGCTCCTTAAGGTTGGTTGGTACTACCAAGTTGAATATAGCCTTAACCTTATCATGATCGACATGTATCCCTACTTCAAATACTACAAAGCTAAGAATCTTACCAATTTTGACACCAAATATGCACTTCTTTGGGTTAAGCCTAAGCTCATATTTGAGACATCATTTCAATACAAGATCAATGTCATGTGCATGCTTGTTGGCAACTTTAGACTTAACAATTATATCATCCATGTAGTCATTAAGAAATTCTAGCATATAATCATTAAAGATATATGTCATCACTTTTTGGTAGATTGTTCCTACATTCTTTAGGCCAAAGGGAATCATGGTATAACAAAATGCACCCCAAGGGATCATTAAGATCATACAAAGTTAATGCCATAGGTTAATCCTAATTTAGTTGTATCCCAAGAACCCATCCATGAAGGATAATAAGGCATGTCCAATTGTAGTATCGATAAGCTATCAACACTACGCAAAAGAAAATCATCCTTGATGGTTACCTTATTCATGTCTCAAAAATTAATATAGATGTGTATAATCCCATTTTTCTTAGTGACTACCACTTTTTGGATACCCATTCCACGTAATTGATAGCTGAACGAAACCGGCCTAATATAGTTTTATGATCTTATCATGAACTGCTAGGGCCAAATTTGATCTTATCTTATGAACTTTTTGCTTCATTGGCTTGATACTAGAATTGAGTATGATGTTATGTTACACTAGGAATGGGTCAAGACTTGGCATATCTTCATATGACTAAGAAAAGATCTTAATGTTGTCTTGGAGGACCTTGGTGGTGTCTTAAGCCTATTGAGGTTCTAGTGAGGAACTTAGTTTTAGTGTTTTCTCCTCACCATTATGTGTTGTGATAGGAACCTCAACTAGAGAATCATCGGTAATGTTACCAACCTCAAGATCAAGGGTTTTGACTGGGTTTTTAAGCCATTCTAGTGGTTTTTCTGTATGGGCTATGTGATTGATTGGACCCTCAAGCTCAAGATCTAGGTAATTAAGGTTGATTCATTATTCAAAATTACCATAAGGTTCATTCAGACTCAAAGGCACATTTAATTACTTCCAAGTGTCCATACTCCAATCCTACATATCAACCATAAGTACATTAAGTGACACCTATGTGATGAATGAGCAAATAATGCCAAAATAAAGAAAAATACTTTAGAAATAGTCAAAATACATTAAATTGAGGACCACAAAATGTTTAAATAAGGTCACTTAAAGGTTACTAGAGGTAGGTGAAGATAGATAAGGTTAAACATGAAACACCATGAAATTTTGCATGTTATAATCAATTTTCATCATGCGGCCTTCACCCCATGAAACCCAAGGCATAACTTCATTGCAAATGTAAAGATTATAATCCACAAGGGAAATATCAAATGTTTCATACTTTTGATATTGAAAATGCCTCACAAGTAATCAAAGCTTCATTCCCCAAGTGAAGAAAAGGTCATATAGTATCTATATTTGGGCTTGGGGGTGCAGGGGGTGTGGGGAGGATGTCAAAAGTGCCTTTTGGGATGCTAAAAATGGCAGTTTAATGGGTTTTATGAGGGGTATATATTTTTGTACATTGGAAACACCTGCAAGGGGTAAATCTCATCTACCCCTAGCATGAAGGGATGGGTAGTTCCCCCTCAGCATAGAAACTCTCCCCCCCCCCCCCCCCCCCCCCCCNGGAAACCTTCCTCCTTAGTGTGGAAGTTTCCCCCTAGCATGGAAGCTCCACCTCCAACATGGAAATTGCATGCCCCTAGCATGGAAGCAACATGAGTAAGATATTTACTATCTAATGATCTCAAAGTTAACTAACCACTTTAGCAAGGATGGTAGAAGGCTTAGCATGGAAGATCTACCTCTAACATAGAAGGTGTCCCCTTGTTACTATTTATAGTAAATCGAATGGCCATGGGAGTTTAGAACTTACTATATATAGTAACCTTCCAAATTTGGACACCCATCTCACTTGTATGAGGAAAAAATTTGCAATTGATATGTTAGCCAATTTGAAGTAAAAATCATGATCCAAAATCTATAAAACAAAAACTCCAACATGCCTTTTAGGTTCTACACTTTCACATTCTCAAGCACATAGCAATTTTGGCTTCCAAGAGCTCTTGCAACCTTTCAAAAACATAGCTTCTTGGAGCCTCCTAGCATGGAATCCCTACAACCCTGTTACTCCTTTTTCTATCCCCCTAAGATTTATGAAATTTTGGTATCAATGTTGCATTTCTAGGATTCCCAAGCCCCATTATGGAGCAATATTGTAGCCAAACTTCTCACTTTCCTCACCACTAATAGTGACCCAAGTTGCATATCTAAAGTTGTAATAGAGAAGGTTCAACAACATTAGGAGTGACTAAGCATACAGATTATGAAGTAGATCACATCAACTTCAACAGGCTCGAATTCCTACCCTAGTGAACCCCATTTTTCTCTCTCATGGGTAATTCTTCTACACATTCCTGAACCTATTCTTTATTTTCTAAAATAAAATTTTGAAATTTTAGTTTGTGTGACTTTTATCTCACTTTTGATTTCCAGATATATAGTCTTGTTATTTGTATCATTCATTTTGCATTTCATAAGTCCCTAGGTGATTTACCAAACCATCCAAGGAATCTTAAATACCTTTTTTTAGAGGCCTTGGGGATTTGGGGTTGTGGCTACTATGCTGAATCTCTTGATTTTTTCAACAATCAATTTTTCTAATTGTAATAGTTTTCTAGTTCTAAAAGGAGGACCTCTGCCTGATTTCTTCATAAACAATCTATCTCCTCATTGCCAACATTGCCATTTGTAGGTTTTTTCTAATTTTTTTCAGCCAAATCTTTAAGAAACCAATGCTTCCCCTTCCTCCCCTATGACAGATACTACAATGTAAAAGTTTTAGGTGGTTGGATGTTAACCTTTCACAACACTTGCTATAAATTTTTCATATTAAAACTAGCATTGAAACATTTTCCACCCATTCCCATTTTACTATTAACTTATTTTTTCTAGTTTCCAAAGTTGATGGTGCAACCCTTGTAGAAGCCATCAAACTTCTAGAACTTAAATCTCCATCTTTTCAAGCTGACAAAATTAGTAGCCTGCTAAAACCAGTTCCTAGTGGAAAACACCAGCTTTCCACTTTGGTTTTTAACTTCACATCCCCCATCAACGTTGGATTAGAAAGTTGTGGAATCCTCCCATCTCACTTCCTTCTTTCTCCCCTATCATACCTAGCATAGAGGCAATTAGAAGGCTAGCATGGATGAGGTTTGGTGCCAACATTCCTATCTTTCTACTTTTGATAAAGGGATATACCCACTTTGCTTCCCACTTACTATTTATAGTAAGTACTCATTTTTTACCATTTTTACTTATTTTTTACCATTTTTAAATTTTACTTATTGGGATTTTCTTCTATTTTTGCTTTTTATAGCTTATTTTAAGCCATTTTTAACAAAATAGCCATGTATATCTCATAATTGACCAAGTTGCCTTTCACCTTCACTTGCAAGGGTCCTAGCCAACAAGCCATGAGGATCTATGATCCCAAAGACCTTGCTATCATTGAATGTAGGTAGCCTTTGAGGGTTAGGAGAAAAATTAATAACTTTGTAATCATAACTAAATATTGGTACAACTACATTTGTGCCAAAATGCATGTTGGCATGTTGAATTCACATTTGGAAGCATAAGCCAAAAGGTAGTTCAAACTCATCCATCGTAATGGCAAAGAGTACATCTCTTCCTCTTATGACCAAATACCTCTCATTAATATCTATGTGAGCATCTTGGCTTAATTAATTGAGATGGAGGAGGATGGAAAGCACAACTCAAAGGAACAATAGGAAGAGGAGGATGAGTTTAGGATGGAATATGAGTTCGAAAACATTCTTAAAGGATTGTTACAACAAACATCCCTCAAGATCATAGTGCCTTCCCCCAATACATTTGTTTTCTCCATGGACATGGTGCCACCATCTTCCACTACCTCCTACCCTACAATAGCTAATCCAACATTGATCATAGCCACACATCAAACTCAACAAATAACACAGCCAATGACTGATAACCCATCAATTTCATTTTCCACATAGCCTTGATCTGTGCAATCATCGGTAGTGATTTTCATTACCAAAAATCCACTAACTACCCATGTGGGATTCACCATGGGACCCTGAGTAGCTCAGGGATCACACATGCCCTTTATTCCATTTGTGTCACAGGTATCGACACAAACATACTTTTCCTTATTTGGCCCACAAACTACAACCATAATGCAACCACTTCCTTATATCTTGCAACCAATAGCAAGGCCACAAGCCTCACAAAAAATGCCATAGCCATATGTCTAAGTACCATAGCCAACAAAGCCACCGCATGACCTAGATCAAGCCTTTTCGATAATCGAGGACCTAACAAAGGAGTTAAAGAGGCTCAAAGCCTCTACTTCCAAAAGTGCTAAGATTATAGATTTCTATCAATATTATTCTATCAATCCTATGGTTCCATCCTTGACACTTCCTCCAAGTTTCCGTATCCCCCAATTTAGTAAATACAATGGAGAAGGTAACCCTAATGTTCACCTTATAACATTTAGATCCAAATGCTTACTATTATAGTCATGGCCTCATAAAATCATGAGGATTTTCCCTATGTCCTTGATAGAGAAAATGCTTGATTGGTACCGTGCCTTACCTAGAGGATCCATATCCTCTATTGAGAACTTGATAGATCAGTTTGTTAATTGCTTTAAGTATAACTTGAAGCCTAACACAATGCTTGACCAACTCATGAAGGTCAAGCAAGGATCCCTTGAGCCTATACAAAAGTTCATCCAATGATGTAATGGACTACTAAATGAAATACTGTAGCTCATTTCTAAAACCCACCTTTTGGTTATATTTAAGGGGACAGTTAATGACTTTATCAAGTCCAAACTCTACTACCTTGATCCATGGTCCCTCAGCCAAGCATTCCCCTAGACCATGAACATAGAAGATGCTATGGAGGCTAGTCATGACCCATCCTACATAGCATATAAAAATTAACATATGCAAAGGGACAAGAAAAAAACAAAACAACATGGTCATAGCAATTATGACCAAAGAGGCAAAGACCACTAACCATGATAACCAACCATAAACCTTTGGGGCCATTGCATTGACTACAACTAAACCTAATTTTAAGTGAAAGAACCATAGCAGGTACACTGCCTTACCTTTCAAGCCATCTAAGTTGCTAGATTAACTACTAAAGAGTGGGCACATATAATACAAGTAGATGAATAAAGACACTCAAAAGAAGCACCAATGGCTATGAGGAATAGCCAAGGATCCCACTTGAGCAACCAAGGATGATCCTCAACTACCTAGGTACTTCAAACTTGATCACTTTTTCCACTATCACCAATTACCTTATCATGACACAAACTTCTACCTCAAGCTGAAGGATGACTTACAAAAAATGATAGATAGGGGAGAGCTAGTCTTAGATGCTTCCAATATGGTCCATCCACAAAATCAGTCGATGCAAGTGTAGAAGGATCCATTGAATGCTAATAACAATGCTTATGTTATTTTAGCATGTAACATTTATGATAATTGAAGACCAATGGGGGAACCATTCATGAATCAAGTATCCCCTAGTAATGAAATGGCCTCTTTAGCTTCCAATAGCTCAAGACCTCCTTTCATTATGACAGTACCATCACGAGCACCTCCAAGGGAACCTTTTGTCATCAAGGTGCCCCAGCCTAATGCAACCACACTTTTTGTAGCCCAACCAACTAACATGATCCATACAATGACCTCTTATGGTGGCTAATGCTACTACCTCTTCCTCACAACCAATGACTGATAGCCAAAAGACTTCATCCAAGCAAAGAAAGAAGCATATGCAAAATCCTAGCAACAAGGGTGACAAGAAGATGGAGGCATGGAAGGAAGTGGATCCACCAAAGCCCACTCCCATCTCATCAATAATAATTACCTTTTCTACTTAGCCCATTTCAATCAACAAGCCATAGGAGAACCCTAAAACTCAGAGCTAGAACAAAGAGGAGAAGCCTCAGCAGAAACCACCTAAGGTCAAAGTTCACATTTTGGGGCTCATGGAGGAAGTGAAACACAACCAAGGTGAGAAGTCCATGGCCAACAATAAAAGCTTTCTAAATGTGATGGAATAGGTCAAATAATCTCTTAAGTAAAATAATACACCTTTGAGCTTATATGACTTAATCATGACTTCCACCACACATCATGAGGTGATAGTCAAAATGTTGACTTCCATCCCTATTAATGAGGACATCACCACTAACAAGGAATCCATCCATGCACTGATCATTTCTCCCTCACCAAGGGAGGAGAAGTCAACACTTCTAGTATTTCATGATAGTGAAATCAAGGACAATCCCCAAAATGGCAAAGTAACTAGGGCTTCTCTTTTCATAACCATACATGTATGACATTTTAAAGTGCATCGGGTGCATGTTGCTAATGGAGCCACAAAAAATGTCATTCTATTCACCGTTGTTGAATTCTTGGGCTTAGTAGAATAAATACGACCTGCAAAAAGGGTAGCTTTTATGTCCTTCAATGGGTCAAGGGTTTCTATTAAGGGGTCTATCTCCTTGGACTTTGTGGTAGGAGAGAAATTCCCCATAATAGCCAATTTCTTAGTGGTGGAGGAGACACCAAGGTTTAACCTTATTCAAGGAATACCTTGGTTGGCTTAATTATGAGCCACATCTTCACTTATCCATCAAGAGATTTACCTTCATTACAAGGAAGGTGAAATCATCATTCATGATGATATCATGGTTCCCCTAGTTATTAACAATGTGAACATAGGGAAGGGGTCTGATATGGAGCTTCAAGAGAAATCTCCCAACCACAAAGTCCATCAATCCAAAAGAGAGGAGCAATCCAAGAACAACAACAATGCACAATGAGATGTGTCATAGGATGAACTTCCTTTCAACATCATCAATGAAGGGGATGGTAAGTACAAACTTATGCAGAATAGGCCTTATATGTTTCCTAACCTTTCAAAGATTATAAAGAGTTTGTACAAGTACTATGCACCCCTACTCCTTCCATGTTGCACCCTTATGACCTTTATAACCATTTGTACTATAATCATTTAGTCTAAGTTTTCTCTTTATTAACTAGTTATTGCCTTTTTTCTTATGTTTTATTTTACTATTTATGCATATAGCCTAGGAGTTTATTTTATTTGCATTCCCATTTATTATGGCCTTATTTCTTTCTCTATTTTCTTTATTTATCATGACATAAACTGAGAAACCATAAAAAATTTAAAACATAAAATTGGCAAAAAAACATATAAGTTTCTCTTTAGCCTTAGTGTGCTAAGACTTTAAACTGGCAATGTGGCCTACCAAGGCCTTAAACTGACAACATAACCACAACGTAACATGGCCCACCATGGCCTTAAACTAGCCAAAAAAATAATGCAACTAGTGCCCTCCATGACTAAATCTGGCAAACATCTCTTTTATTCTATTTGTATTTAGCCTATTATCACATCGATTAGTCATTTAATTTTATAACCAAAATTGTCAACATAGCCATTTACAACATTTATAACACTAGAATAATATATACAACTAAAAATGAAATCAAAAATTTAAA
Organism: Gnetum montanum; assembly: GCA_015680685.1. Classification (NCBI taxonomy): domain Eukaryota; kingdom Viridiplantae; phylum Streptophyta; class Gnetopsida; order Gnetales; family Gnetaceae; genus Gnetum; species Gnetum montanum. Next base: position 225,173 of record MNCI01026467.1, read on the forward strand.
TTAAAAATGTGTATAACATACATAGCCATGACCACACTATGTGGAAAAATGTCAAAAAATAATAACAACCATCTATAACATAGTCTTGGCTAACAATAGCCATCAACTTGAAAATAAAAACAAATAGCCAACAAGCTGAAAGAGGTAGATGGAGGATGCTCAGGGACATCTGGAGGAGAAAGCTATGGGTCATTCCCAACCTTACTACTAGGGCTACCAATGTCTCCTAATGCCTAAAATACAATAACACATAGCCAATTAGTAACCAACAATCAAAAACCACAAGTTAAAACAAAAATAAAACATAAAATGCATCAAACCTATGGAGATCCTAGCTCCATGACTTCCAAGGGTAGATGTGGAAGGCCATCCTTTAAATGATGGAGGATCTAGTCCTCTATCATATTAACCTAGAAAATATCTCCAAGATCAACATTGATGTGGATGCCAATCCTATCTACTACAGTCCAAGTAGGTGGCTCCCAACTAATAGTAACCACAGAGGTCTCACTAGCAATAGTGGTAATCTAAGGAGTAGGGGATTTCTCCTTTTTGAGAGTACTCTTAAAGAGCTAATAGAAAATATCCACCTAAATTCCTTGAATGAACAACCCTCTCTTACATCATTCAACTAACTCCTCTTTAAGCCACTTTAGGTAGGCCTCACGATCAACCTTATACTATTGCTTGTGGTCCTTTTATTTTCTACTCCACTTTGAGACCCAAGCACACTGATCTTAACAGCCCTCAACCTTTTGGGAGATGAGGTTCATCTACATCTAATGTTATGTCATCTCCCATGAGAGTGCCACCTTGTCTTAGATGGCATGCCAATAGCAAGCTCACATGATCCCTTTGGTCTATGATTCTCCTCAATTAGCCACTTGGGCTTCCACAAAGGCCTTGTGATCTTGGAGCTCTTTGATCATCTTCTCCTTCCATTGAGTTTTCTCACTCAAGGCCATAACCTATTCTCGTAGGAATTCATTAGACCTCTCTAGCACCCATGAATTTTTTTCACACAACATTGCTAAATCAATAGCAATCTCGTACAGGTTCAAGGGTACACTAGAGACATCGGAAGGAAGCTTTGATAAGGAGTCAATCTCCATGTCTCAAATAGGATCCCACTCCACAGAAGGCACTATATAAACATAAAATACAATCATAAAAATAGTGTACAATCTAAGATAATCATAACCTAAACATAACCTATGACATAGCAAAATGACTAAAGCATAGAAAAAAAATTTCTTACCCATCTTAGGTGTAACTTGATGCAATTGGTTGATGATGTTCTTAGCCATCCTGTGCATGAACTCCACCTTGTTTGGGACCTCTACCCATGGTTTTACATGAAACTTAGGGACAAGGGCCTAAATTGGTGGCTCAAGAACTACTATAACCATAATAATCATCGAATGATTAGGATGAAAACCAAAATTAAAATAATAGGATATAACGAGAAGTATTAAGACATGTGCATACCTAGCTCCTCCTCTTCTTCCTCTAGGATGACAATGGATGATGTACCTAGTACTAACTCATTAAAAAAGGTATCTTGATCAAGGTTGGAAAAACCTTCAGCCTCATGTTGCTATTAGAGCACCTCCTTTGCATGTCTCTATGCTTCCTCCTTCGTGGTAGCTTAGGTTGCCATGTCCTAATGCATATTGACAACCACTACACATAGAAAACTGATTAGAACAAGAAACCATAATGTAGTGATAAAACCTTAAAACACATAAATAAATCATAGCTATGACTGCTTGTTGATATGACTTAAGCTTCTTTGAGGTAGGTTGGTCTAATGCTGGTGGTGCTTCCTCCATGGGCCTCTTGAGCTTGGCCTTGGCATCCCCTTTAGCTTCTCTACATCATTTTTTGACCCTCAAGATGATCACAAGAATTGTAAGGGGCTCCTCCTCTAGGCTGTCAAGCGATTCTCATCACCTAACACCAAGATCCTTGATGGTAATGGACAGTGAGTCATCCATTTCATCTGGTGGGTTCTAGGCCTACATAGATGGATAAATGTGCTTTATCCAAGGCCTAGAAAGTTGGTCTGGGTCTTGGGCAACCCATCATCCATTCCTCCACACCACCAGGAACTTCAAAAGCCTCTTCAAGTAACCTAAAAAAATGCAAAATGCATGTGGATTATGGTGGAGGTGTCCTCATAGAGTTTGAGAATCTCATCCTAGAGCTCAATAAATCTAATATCATATGTCAGGACCCTCTTAAAGGTCCACCCCTACACAATTCCAATTATCTTCTTTTTTGACAATATTCTAGGAATGCATGGGACCTAACCAAAGGATATGATGCATTTGCCTCAGGGTTCATGAAGCTATCCATGGAAATTCTAGAGTGGCCCATGCTAGCACTAAGCCACTCTAAAACTTCCTCATGATGACCTTATTCCTTCACTATTCTAGTGACAACCCTTTCCCCACCAATGAGGACACCAAAAAAGTTGCAAAGCATGCCCCCATCAATGGCTATTAATTAGCACATCTTGAATTATGGTTCTGAAGCAGTTAGCCTCTCTGTTGAAGGAATCAATGATGTGTAGCATCTCTGTAGTAGGAATGGAAGGGATAGGTGTCATAAATAGTTCAAGAAAATGTGCATGCTTAATGTTTGCTTGAATGTATCTAGGCACTTGTCCCCTTAGCCACTCCTATGCCAGTATCACTTCACCAACCTTCAAGATGAGGGCATCCTCATGATGTCCTACAAGTGGCAAGGTGACATCAGTAGAGGTGAAAGGTCCTACAAGGCAACAACCAATCTTTTAGCATCAACATAGGAATGTTGAATAACTAGTTAAAATGATAGAATACTTAGAACATTAATAACCATAAAACATTAGAAGTTATGATCCTTATGTTTACCTTTGTTCTTCTTCTTTGGTGTGGTTTGAGTAGAGGTCCCAACTATAAGGGTCTGATCTAGGTAGCTCTTGAAGCCCACCCACCAATTTTGTATTATCCTATTATCCACATACTTCTTGTAGATAGGGCTGAATTTCCTAGTGTGTTCATCAAAGTCCCCTCTTAACTATTCATACATAATAGTTCTGATTTGGAGGCCCTTGGTGAATTCATCTAGGGTAGTTTGAGCCACTACCAAGGTTTGATGGTTAGTGATCAAGCCTTGATCATTGACTCTATACCTGTAAAAAATTCATAAAATTGACAAAGTTAGAAAAATTAGTTTAGTCAATAAAGCCAAAAACATGAAAATACTATGACAACCATGCTTACCCATGTAGATGGTACATGGTGCCAAGTGAGTTCTGGAATAATGTGTGGACCTTGTGAGCCATCATTAGAGTATTGTCAGCATTATACTAGCTATACTCTAGCATAGTCTAGATCTCTATGAGGTAGTGTGCGCTAATCGCATCTACTACTTCCCCTACTATTTTAGCGGGTGGTTTCTTGGTAATGTACTGTCCAAAATTATCAGTCTCTGGATGGAATGAAATAAAAACCTGGAGATCTCTAGACATGCACAGAAGACACTACCTTCACTTAAGGGCAAGCTGGAATTAACAAAGGCAGAGTACCTCGAGTGGTCCACACGCAGATTAGACAAGGATTTCTCTGAGCGTATACCGATATATTGTACGCTGGGTTATACGTAAATAGCGTAACTGATGTGAAACTGAGCATAAACGTATAAGAATGTAAACAATGAGCATACAAGAATGAACGATAAAACTGTAACAAATCTTAGCAAAAATGTGGCAATGTCATTGCATAATCAAAGTTACAATGCACTGGTCTTAACGCAGTTGTGGATGTGACACAAGGTGGACGAAGAGCCCCGGTGAATGCGAGGGTTTGGTAGCATGCTGGTTCGGACTGCAGGCACAGTGTAGAGGTTGTATGTTCAATGTGCAGGGTTGAGGTTCAGCGTATAGGATGTAGGGTTCTCAATTTGCTTAGTGTGGTCTGCCCCTAATTTTTGCCAAGATGCCTCCCAGTTTTTCCCACCCAGATCTAGTCAAAAATCAGAGTTTTTATATGGGTTTCCCTGTTAGACTCAAGTCTGAAAGGGGATGAGTGGCTGTAAGTTGAGAAAAATTCAGATCAGGAGACAGGTGGTGCGTTGACCAAGTGCAGGATATGTTACAACTGTACAGCGTACACCATGCCAGCGTACAGGATGCTAGCGTATAGCATGCCAGTGTAGAGCATGCCAGCGTATAGCATGCCAACGTATAGGATGCCAGCGTATAGCATGCTAGCGTAGAGCATGCCAGCGTACAGGATGCCAGCGTATAGCATGCCAACGTAGAGCATGCCAGCGTATAGCATGCCAGCGTATAGCATGCCAGCGTATAGCATGCCAGCGTACAGGATGCCAGCGTAGAGCATGCTAGAGTAGAGCATGCCAACATACAGGATGCTAGCGTACAGGATGCCATCGTATAGCATGATAGCATATAGCATGCCAGCATAGAGCATGCCAGTGTAGAGCATGTCAGCGTAGAGCATGCTAGCGTACAGGATGCCAACGTACAGGATGCCAGCGTACAGGATGCCAGCGTACACACATGAAAATGCTTCATTTTAAGGCCAAAACTTGATTTTTGAGTATTTGAGAGCTACTGGGGACCCTGGGGAAGGTCCTGGGGGATCCAGACGCTCAGTTCTGGCATGTTTTGACTCATTTCTGGGGCCCAAAAGTTGCTCTACGCTGGGTGTATACGCTAGGCGTAGAGGAATGAAAGACCTTCATTTGGAGCCCAAAATTTGATTTTCAAGTGCCTAAGAGCTGCTGGGGACCCTGGGGAAGGTCCTGGGGGGTCCAGATGCTTAGTTCTAACATGTTTTGACTCATTTCTGGGGCCCAAAAGTTGCTCTACGCTGGGCGTAGAGGAATGAAAGACCATCATTTGGAGCCCAAATTTTGATTTTCAAGTGCCTGAGAGCTACTGGGGACCNACCATTTCTTGTTGAGTTTGACTCTACTTGAAGCTGTCTGTGAGGCCTTCAAGCTTCAGTCATGTTGGGGAGCATCATGACTTAGCTCGATTCTTGTTGGAGAAGTACTAAGCTCAGAATTTTGTGGTGTTTCATTGGCCCCTCTTTGTTGATGCTTGGAGGAATTGACCCGAGAAGCGTCAACAAAGAAGTACAAAAAACCACAAGCAACTTAGTAGCATTGTCCTTCGACACTTGGCCAGATGTTGTCGCACTGTGTTCAGTAGTACATGGGATTGGGGAAATGAAGTTTGTAGCTGGATAGGGAAATGGAAATTGTGGGAATTGGGAACTAATCAAGGGATTATGCATGGTAAAGGGGATGCTCTGGTGTGTATACGGGTCATGCTGATCCTTGTCAATAGCTATTGTTTAGCAGACTCGGAATTAAGACATGAGATGTGCGTCCTTTTGTTGAACAAGGCTTTTGTTTAGTGTTTAAGAGGACTTGTTGGCCACGTGATGGTGGGTTGCGTTCTCTGGAAGAACAAGCCCCTTGTTTGATGTTAAAGAGAACCTGTTGGTAGAGAGCCAAAGCTATACAATGAGATGTGACTTGAGCTTTTGAGGCATGATTGTTTGTTTCCAAGACAACTGCCTTCCCGCCTATGGCTTATGGGAAGTGCCAAGGGTCTTGTGGTTCATTTTGCTCTTTGCTCTTTGCTCTTTTCTTTTTCTTTGCTTTTTTTTTTCTTCCCTTTTTTTTTGTGTTTTATCTCTCTTTTTTTGATTCTGTTTTTTTTTGTCTCTTTGTTTTTTGGAAAGAGCTTTCTTTCAATTTTGCACTCATGCTCATGTGCCATATTGTGTGTTGCAGTTGCTTGAGAGTGTCGCAGTGTGTAACAGTGTGCTCAAAGTTTTGGGGTGTACTAGGTGTATCTGGGAACTGTAACTAGGTAGGAAAGGGAACAAGAGTGTCGAGGAACTGGAGAATGTATTGGGAATTGGGAATGTACTTTTGAACGGATTGATTAACCTAGTTGCGTGTGTCAGAAACAATGTGGCACCTTGTCACCGTGATGAAGTGTATCCGTGTACGAGCACCAATGGGTGTCATCCTACAAACATAATTCCAAGAAGACAAGAAAACCACAAGTGAATGAGTTCGCGAACACTTTAGGCGTGATTGTGACTGATGCAAATGGAGGCACCATGTGAAACTTAAGGAAAACAAAATGAGCAGAAATAGTGTTGTTAGAGCCGGTGTGATGAATGATGCAGCAGTCATTGATGAAGAAATGTCATGAATTACAGTAGCAGATGAATGTGCCAAAAATGATCTGGCCAGTTTATAGTCTTAGCAGACTGTCGTGGGTTAGTTTTACGTCATAACCCGTTGGAAGTTGCCAGTTTATCGTCGTAGTGGATGGTACGATGCTAGTTTATAGTCGTGGCGGACTATGAAGAGGCAAGCTAGTTTATAGTCTTAGCAGACTCTGGTGAATGAGTGTGATAGTTTAGTGTCATGTCAGACAGAGCTCTGTGGTGTCAGTTTACCTCCATCACGCCAAGACATTCTATGGTATTAGTTTTAAGTCATGATGCTAGGACTGCTCTGTGTGGATGCATGCGTGTGCGTCTGTATGATCCTGTAAACAAAAGCTACTAGAGAAAATAATATTAAATAGCAACTGCAGAAAACATGAACTGAAATGCACCAATAAATGGAAAATAATGTGAAATGGTGGTAGTTTAAGGCCTTTTCTGGCCATGGTTCAGTTTAAGGCCTTTTCGGGCCATGAGAGAATGTGCAAGCTAATACAATACAAACTAAGGTGATGTATGCACAATGAACAAAGGTGAAGAGTGGGCAGAGATCAGACGTGTCTTTGGCCACAGGGGAGTCTTGATTATGTGGTTGTTTCTTAGTCATACATGGTCTAGGAGGCGTGCTAGTTTGCTCTAGGAGACTTTCAGTTTTTACCCCTCATTCAGGTGTTTTAGCTCTAGGTGTTGTGTTTGTTGTTGTGGGTGTTGCTTCAGGAGGCTCCTCTCTCAAGACCTATGACATGTCTATGTTGTGGTCAGCTTGAAAGGGAGTGTTCTCTCCATGTATAATGACTTGTCCACCTTCTTATGGAAGGTGGATTTCTTGATGTATCGGTGAGGAAACAGCTCGTTGTTGTGCTAGCCAAGGTCTACCAAGAATCATGTTTGAACTGGGCATCTCTTCTATGACAGTGAATTCCGTGCTGGTGGGGAATTGTTCTCCTACCAAAAAGGCTAAGTTGATTGTGCCCTTAACTATGACACATGATCCATTGAAATATTTTAAACACATGGTTTCTGTTGGCATGATCTCATCTGCCATGCCTAGTTTGTCGATGACAGAGTATAGAACTACATTTTTTGTTGCACCGTCATCAACGTGCACTCTGCGAATGGTACATTGCCCAACACGTACACTAATCGATAATGGAGCTATTGTGACTTCCCCTCATTTAGGGTTACATTTAACTGCATCATCATGAAAGGCTAAGGTGTTTGAACCCAATCCTTGTGGTGCGTGTTGTAAAATCGTTGCACGAATGGATTCCATGTTAGCAGGGATGTCCTCTGTAACGGGAATGGATGCTAACATTTATGTTAATGCTTCGCGATGAGCCGATGATGTCATGACCAAATTGTACAAGCTCATGGTTATGTTCTTTTGTTTAAGCGTTTGTTTCACCTGGGCCAGTGTAGCTATAAAGTTCGTGTTATCTGCCATTGTGTTGGTTGCCTCTGTATGGGTTGAGGGCTTGGGCCTATTTTGTTTGGGATTAGGGGCAGGGCCCCTAGTGTTCAGTTGTTGTATACTAGGTGTGTTCTTTGTTTCAGCTATGGGTGTTGTTCATTGTTCATTTGTCCTCTTCTACTGCCATTTGGTAGGCTTATCTGTGTTGTTGGCAAGGTTGACTCTTAAGGGAGGAGAGGTTGAGACGTTTCCTACGATTGGGCTCAGGGTAAGTGAGGGGCCATCGCATGGTGGCACTTTTATGACAAATGGGAGTATAGGAGGTGTTGTTGTTGTTTGACTAGCCTATTGTGGCACCTTGATAATGAAAGGTTTCTTTGTTGTTGTTGTTGGTGCAACATGCCAGTTTAACATCTTAGCGGACGACTGTGGTGGTACTTTGACCACAAAGGGTGTCTTCGGTGCTTGGGATTGTGTTGCATCTGGCTAGTTTAACATCTTAGCGGACGTATGAGGTGGTGGTACCTTGACCACAAAGGGTGTCTTCAGTGCTCTAGGTGGCACCTTGGTGATGATGGGAGGTCTCTTGCTCGTGGAGGCAAAGGGGATTGTTGCCTTGCCTAGAGGCACATGAATTACAAAAGGTTGCTGCACAGGTTTAGGCTTCCAATCTATGCTAATGGAGTTTATGACATAGAAGGAATTGTTTGTGCTGGGTTGATTCAGGGTGTTGACGTTCAGTTGGCCTTATTATATCATTGCTTATAGATCATCCTTTAACGCACGGCAGGTGTCAGTATTGTGACCTAACTTAAAATTTCGTGGAACCGGGGGCTCATTTGGTGCTGCTAAGGTGGGGCTTCTTAGTAGCTCATAGTACCTATCATGTCAGCGGCGAGCATTCTCCGTTACGTGTTTGTATTGGATTTGTCCGGCTTTAAGGAGTTGCTCTAGTAGTTCTGAAGGTCGCGCAGGTAGCGGTGTGTATTTAGAGCGATCCTTGCATTGAAAATTGGACCTTAAGGTGGCCCCTGTAGTTGCAGGTGGGTTGGTACTAGTGTTTTTTATTTTTTTGCTTGCAGCTATAGTTTCCATTGTTTTTTGTTGTTTGGAAACGTGTTGGTTCTTGTAAGCCACATAGGCAGGGTCATTGCTGGTTTGTGTAGCTTATTCAATGTTCTTGATCTGTGTGAATGCTTGGCTCAACGTTTGAGCGCTTAGGTAGTACAGTTTTGACTTAATGAAGTCATTCACAGCTCCCTTCAAAATCGTAAGCAAATACTTTTCAGGGATGGGCTCATGAAGTTTGTTTAGGGTTGCACCCCATCATTGGATGAACTTTTGCACAGGCTCAAGTGGTGCTTGTTTCACTTGTATCAGAGTGTCTAGGGTTGCTTCAGGCTTCAGGTTGTACTTAAACCTAGTAACGAATTGATGTAACAGATTCTCAAGAGAGGATATGGAGTTACGAGGTAAGGCTCGGTACCAGTCCAAGGCTACGCTTGTTAAGGACATAGCAAACACGTGCAAGATTGTGTGGGGCCAAGCTTGAAGCCATAGAGTTTCTGATCGAAACGTGACTATGTGAGCATTCAGATCTCCCTTCCCGTTGTATTTGGTCAGCTGTGGAAGTGTGATTCCCTTGGGTAAAGCTAACAGTGGCACTGAAGATCTAATTGGATCATCGCGGTAGAAATCCAGTACTTTAACTTGTTCAGTGTTGGCAGTTTTGAGTTGCTTTATCTCATTAGCTAACGCTTGCATCATTTGTTTTGCTTCTGCCCACTCTTGAGCAGTAGGCAGATTAGTTCGTTGGGGAGATTGTTGGGTTATCATTTGTTGCTATGGAGCAACGTTCAGAGTTGTGGTTGCAGGGTGTGGCATGTTGAAGTGAGTGGGTTGTTGAACAAAGGGTATGATTCCTTGCCTAGCCACAAACTGTGAAGTAACACCCTGGATGTGCAGGGCCGATGCAATGAAAGTGGCCCCATGCGTTTGCACTTGCGGTATGTACTAGGTGGAGATGGGGGTGGGTATTCTCTGTTGGGATACTGGTGCTTGTGTGCTCGTTGACACTTGGTGAGTGGCTGTCTGTCCCATGCAAGGATGGACTGATGTGTTCACATAGGCATGGGGACTGAGGATGTGGTATGAATCCTCAAGTTCAGATTATGCCTCAAAGTCATCTACATCATGTTGGTTTTGGGGCTCCTCATTGGGTTGCCGTGTGTTTTGGCCCCTTGCCAGAAGGAGCTGGGAGATGAGCCTATGATGAGGATCAGAAAGGGGGATGATGTCATATACGGAGGGGGCAAATTCATGACCTTCCATGTATATGTGCTCGAAGTTTCGTTTTGCCTCATGTTCTGTGTGGTCAATAGGAAGGTTGGCCTGAATCTTCCCACAGATGTAGTTATACTGTTCTTGTATGGGGACTATGAAGGCATGTGCATTATAGGTCTGGGATGACTCCATGGTGATGTGTGATGGGGCAGTGTACGAGCTAGCTAACAAGTGCTGAGTGTGTTTCAGGCTAAGTGTGAAGAGTGTCCGGCATGTGAACACTGAAAATTTTTCAAAGTGTCCAGCATGTATAGCATAAATGGGAGAAAATTTGGCTAAGTATGAAATTATGAACCATAGTCGTACACAGATGGCAATCTCAGGTAAGAGGAAGTCATCTCGAAATCATTATGTTGTGTGTATTGTATGCCTTGGACAAGGTGATCCATGTTGGTGGCCGTTAGTACTTAGACCGGTTTGAAGTAGGTGTGAATCACAGCAAATTTGGCTTTGAAATGGGCTCGTTTTGTGTGTTTTTGTTGAAAAAACACTGTAGCGGTACTGTAGCAGCGTAAACACTATAGCAGCGTAGACACTGTAGCAACGTAAAGCACTGTAGCAGCATAAACACTGTAGCAGCGTAGACACTGTAGCAGCGTAGACACTATAGCAGCATAGACACTGTAGCAGCGTAAAGCACTGTAGCAGCGTAAACACTGTGTTTGAACAGGTCACATGATCAGCGTTTCGATTAAAGAACAAACAATTCAGGCCCTCCTTCTAGCGCCATTTTCTGTACTATCCAAAATCATCGGTCTCTGGCTGGAATGAAACAGAAACCTGGAGATCTCTGGACATGCACAGAAGACCCTACCTTCACTTGAGGGCAAGCTGGAATTAACGAAGGCAGAGTACCTCGAGTGGTCTGCACGCGGATTAGACAAGGATTTCCCCGAGCGTATACTAATATATTGTATGCCGGGTTATACGTAAATAGCGTAACTGATGTGAAACTGAGCGTAAACGTACAAGAATGTAAACAATGAGCATACAAGAATGAACAATAAAACTATAACAAATCTTAGCAAAAATGTGGCAATGTCATTGCATAATCAAAGTTACAATGCACCAGTCTTAACGCAGTTGTGGATGTGACACAAGGCAGATGAAGAGCCCTGGTGAATGCGAGGGTTTGGCAGCGTGCTGGTTCGGACTGTAGGCACAGCGTAGAGGCTATATGTTTAGCGTGCAGGGTTGAGGTCCAGCGTATAGGATGTAGGGTTCTCAATTTGCTTAGTGTGGTCTACCCTTGATTTTTACCAAGATGCCTCCCAGTTTTTCCCACCTGGATCTGGTCAAAAATTGGAGTTTTTATATGGGTTTCCCCGTTAGACTCGGGTCTAAAAGGGGATGAGTGGTTGTAAGTTGAGAAAAATTCGGATCGGAAGACAAGTGGTGCGTTGACCCAGTGTAGGATATGTTACAACTGTACAGCGTACACCATGCTAGCGTATAGCATGCCAACGTATAGGATGCCAACGTATAGCATGCCAGCGTAGAGCATGCCAGCGTACAGGATGCCAGCGTATAGCATGCCAACGTAGAGCATGCTAGCGTATAGCATGCCAGCGTACAGGATGCCAGCGTATAGCATGCCAGCATAGAGCATGCCAGCGTAGAGCATGCCAACGTATAGGATGCCAGCATACAGGATGCTAGCGTATAGCATGCCAGCATATAGCATGCCAACGTAGAGCATGCCAGTGTAAAGCATGCCAACGTAGAGCATGCCAGCGTACAGGATGCCAGTGTACAAGATGCCAGTGTACACCAAAAATGTACCCAGCATACACACATGAAAATGCTTCATTTTAAGGTCAAAACTTGATTTTCGAGTACCTGAGAGCTACTGGGAACCCTGGGGAAGGTCTTGGGGGGCCCATACGCTCAGTTCTGGCATGTTTTGACTCATTTCTGGGGTCCAAAAGTTGCTCTACGCTGGGTGTATATGCTGGGCGTAGAGGAATGAAAGACCTTCATTTGGAGCCCAAAATTTGATTTTCAAGTGCCTAAGAGCTGCTGGGGACCCTGGGGAAGGTCTTGGGGGGTCCAGATGCTTAGTTCTGACATGTTTTGACTCATTTCTGGGGCCCAAAAGTTGCTCTACACTGGGCTCTACGCTGGGCGTATATGCTAGGCGTAGAGGAATGAAAGACCATCATTTGGAGCCCAAAATTTGATTTTCAAGTACCTGAGAGCTACTAGGGACCATGGGGAAGGTCCTAGGGGGTTCAGATGCTCAGTTATAGCATGTTTTGACTCATTTTCGGGGCCCAAAAGTTGCTGTACGTTGGGCTCTACGCTGGGCATGTATAGGCCAGCGTACAGGATGCATACTTAGTGAAAACCAAGTATTTTGAGCTCAAGATTTGCCAAGTTTGATGCCATATGTCATTGTAGGCTTATGTGGGTCCCAAGGAACCATTTCTTGTTAAGTTTGACTCTTCTTGAAGCTGTATGTGAGGCCCTCAAGCTTCAGTCATGTTGAGGAGCATCATGACTTAGCTCGATTCTTGTTGGAGAAGTACTAAGCTCAGAATTTTGTGGTGTTTCAGGTAATAAACCTAGTAATTAGGCCAAATGCTTAAGGCATTAGAGTCTCCACTATGACCATGACCACATTCGTGAACAAGTGTGACCACAACATCACACTAAAATTCTATATGATGTAGGCAAGAAATTCCCTTATCCTTTGCCAGAACCATAGTGAGACTTTGTCCAAGTTCATATCAAGCAATGGGTTTTTGGCCTTAGGGTGGCCAATGTAGCATAGAATGCCCATCAACTCAATGATCATGAGTATAGACTTTAGAAAGATCCTACATGGAAAAGCAAAAAATATTATGACCAATAAAAATTTCTTAACGAGTTTGTAAAAACATCCTAGTCGAGGGTGAAATTAGCTCCTATAAAAAGCTCTAAGGTGTTGATTCAAATTTTCTTTAGAAATTCATGAAAACATAATTACAACCTTTTAAAGCCTCATACATCATAACCAAAACATTATAGCCTAGATAACATATCAATTGACACATAGCCAAATTTAAAATCTAGAAAATAGCCATTAACATAAACATTACCAAAAATAGAAAAAATTATTTATAGCCTTCAAAACCAAATTTAGACCATTAAAAAAATTTTAGAACATCCTCAAGGGCATGGAAGTTGACAAGAGTAATCTCTAAGAATGTCAACCACATCCATCTCAAAAGGGGTAAAGTGCTAAACCAAAATTTAGCCTTATTGACATAGCCATAATCAAAAATTTATTAAAACTTCATTTGGTATGTGATTTTAGTGATTCCACCACAAAAGGGATTTTGAAATCATGAGCCTTTCAACCATGACCACAAAAACCAAGAAACACATAACCATTTTTTGCATAAAACATAACCAAAATTAGCAAAACTATAATTGTCAACCTTAACTCCCTTTTCATGCAAAGTTGGGAGAAAATTCACCAAAAAATTGTTTGACCTCCAAACAGAGTGATTATACCACTGTTTGAAATCTTGAATCAATCCCTACACACTCACACTTAATAAAAATTCAAAACTCTTTCCATTGTTTCAAAAAAAATCATTAATTTGGATAAAAATTTGAAAACGGCACAAACCCCCTTTTGACACAAGTTTAATAAAAAATTCATTAAAAATTCATTTAAAATCCAAACAGAGTGATTCCACCTCCATTGGAAACCTAAAGCCAAGACCCACCCATATGTAACCAAAAATTAGTAGAAAAAACTTCCATTTTCTTCGAAAAAAATTGTGAATTTACATGGATTTTTAAAAAAACGGCATAAAAAACCTAACAGCATGACCTTATGAAAACAGCCATAACTTAATTGTTTTAAACCCAAATCGAATGGGGCCATAGCCATTGGAAAGCTTAAATAGAGAGATATGAACCTGTAATATTACAGTTTAAAAATATGTAGCTGTTTCCTTAGAAAAAATATAGAACTCTACTTACCTTTTTCATGCAAAAATCACCAAAAAGCTTAAAACTCATAAAACCTAACTTAGTATAGCCATAAAAAATGACCAAAACAGCCAAAAAAATTGATAACCATTTGAAAGAACACCAAAATAAGGGGGTATAATTTCTTTAGAATTAAATTTTGATGAACATCAAAGCCTAAATTTGAGAGAAATTGCCCTATCCCCAAATTTATGGAAAAAGCATGAAAATAGCAAGCCGAATTTTAAAAATCAAATCTACCAAGGGAAAAGTAATGAAAAAACCATAAATATACATAGAAACAACAAAAATAGGAGATATGATTTTCTCAAAATTTCATCTTACTCCCTCTATCATTGTAGATTTGAAGAAAATGGCCCCACCCATGGCAAGGAAAGTAAGAAAGAACGACTAGAAAATAAGGGGAAATGGCTAGAATTGCCTACCTTGCAGTAGTAATGGATGAAGCCTAGATGGAGATGAGTGTAGGAAATTCTACTAGTTTCCTTGCATTCTTTTTAGCCTTCTAAATTCATGGATTATGGCTCTTCCCTCCATGTTGGTTGGGTGTCATAACTATATCAACGTTGGGAATGGTTGAAATCTAGGAAGGATGGAGGTTCAATGTTGGTTGCAGGGAAGATTGTGTTGCAACTAAAAACCTTGATCATTAGAAGAAAAAAAAAGATCCTTAGTGCAATTAGTTCCCCAACCTCGAATCCCTAGGGCCTCCATGATAAAAATGGGATTCGAGGTACCCTAGCCAATCTATCAAATCAACCAAGGACTTATGAGATGCAAAACATGGAAATATAAACAAATATAAATAATGCATAGATAATAAATTTATTTCTTTAACAAAAAACTCAAAAATTAAAACTTTATTGAGAAAGAATAAAGAGTAAGTTAGAGAAATGTGTAAATGGTACCTGGATGAGCAAAAAGGGGGTTCACTTATGTAGAAGTTCAAAGCCTATTAAAGCCAATGTGATCTACTCCACAATCCAAGTGCTAAGTCACTTTTTATGTTGTTGAACCTTCCTTTACTACTACAACCTCAGATTTTCCAATTGGGTTACTACTGAGGGGTGAGAAAGATAGAAAATTTGGATTGCAAGTTGCTCCACGTTGGGGTTTGAAATCCCAGAATTGCAGTGTTGACACCAAATCTCAAGGCCACAATGCTTCCACACTGCAGTTTAAGAGAATGCAAGTATAGGAACTTGCAAGAGCTCTTAAG
The DNA here is from genome assembly GCA_015680685.1 of Gnetum montanum. Lineage (NCBI taxonomy): Eukaryota > Viridiplantae > Streptophyta > Gnetopsida > Gnetales > Gnetaceae > Gnetum > Gnetum montanum. The sequence goes on from MNCI01026467.1 coordinate 240,393, forward strand.
TGCTTGAAAATGCCCCAAGTGTGGAATTGTGTGTATGCAAATTACTTGAAAATGTTGCCCTTGCTTGGAATTGTTGAATCATGTAAGTATTGAACTTTGTCCAAAATTTCTAAACCTATAAATGGTGTTGGAGGCTAGCTTTTATAGGATCTTTGGGCCATGAATGGGGCTAAAAATTGGCTATGAAATGACTACAAGTTTGGCTAAAAATGGTTGCAAATTGGCTACAAATTTCAGTGAGATGGATGCCCAAATTTGGGAGGTTACTATACATAGTAAGTGCTTCCCCCATGGCCATTCCATTTACTATAAATAGTAACCAGGGCACAACTTCCACACTATATATGAATCTTCTAGGTTGAGCTCTCCACCATTCTTATTGAAGTGGCTATTCAACATTGAAGTGCATGAATTAATTAATTTTTTCTTTTGTGAATTCTACGCTAGGGGATTAAATTTTCCGCACTAGGAATGAAGCCTTACACTGAGGGGAAACTTCCACACTGAGGGGGAAAAGTTTCTAGGCTAGATGGAAACTAGGTTGTGCATGTGGTCTCCACATTGAAAGGGGAAAAGTTTCCAAAACCCCCATCCTTCCACATTAGGGGTAGGTGAGATCTACCCCTTGCATGTGTTTCCAGTGTAGAAAAATGTATACCCCCCATAAAACCCATCAAATTACCTTTTTTGGCATTCCAAAAGGCAATTTGACATCCCCCCTTCCCTAGCCCAACTATAAACACTAGGTGACTTTTTTCACTTGGGGAATGAGAATTTGACCACTTATGAGGCATTGTTCAATTCCAAAAGTAAAAAGTATGTGAAATTTCCCTTTGTGGGTTACAATTTTAACATTTGCAATGAAATTTTACCTTAGGTTTCATTGGGTGAAAGCTACATGATAAAGATTAGTTATAACATGTAAATTTTATTGTGTTTTAATGGCCACTCTTTGTTGGTGCTTGGAGGATTGACCCAAGAGGCATTGACAAAGAATACAAAACATCACTACATATTATAATGCTATAATGCATACATGCCACATCATAATCAAGCTATCTAGGTCACCAAGGTTGCTAGTTTAAGGCCATGGTGGGCCATGGTACCAATTTAAGGCCTTAGTAGGTCATGTTGCTAGTTTAGGGTCATAGTGGACCATTTGAAAGTAGGCTCACTTGTTGATGATCTATTGGCTACATGTAGCATGGCTTTAGATAGGAATGATTGACCAAATTGGCCAGCTCATTCCCATCCGTGTTGACTGTTTTGAATGCTCCATTTCCACAGGCTTTGATGACAAGGAAGGATTCTTCCCACTTAAATGAGAATTTTTTCACATACTCATGGATGGCCTTTAGGACTAGGTCCCCCTCCTTAACCTTGTACATTATCAAGTCATGGTGATGTTGTCACTTCTACCTCTCTTAATAGTGCTTGATGTGAGCAAGCACTTACATACATCACTCCTCCACTGAATCCATGGTTGTTGTTTGTAACTCCTTGCTCTGCTCATCATTAATGAAGTTGGTCAAGGCTACTCAAAGCAATGGCACCTATAATTCAAAAGGTAAAATAGCTTCAAAACCATAAAAAATGTTATAAGGGGTCCTATCAGTTTCCATGCAATAGGTTTTTCTATAGGTCCATAGTGCATGGACAAGCAACTCATGCCACTTTTGTAGGTTGTTGTTGAGCATCTTCTTCAACAACTTGATGATGGCCTTGTTTCTTACTTCTGCTTGTCCATTGGCTTGAGGGTAGTAAGGTGACGAGAAAGAATGCTTAATGCCTAGGTTGTGGCTGCTGAATTAAGGTCCATTGTCTATAACTATCATCATTGGTATGCCAAGATGAGCTACAATGTTATCTATGATAAATTTGCAAACTTTTTTAGATGTGGTCTTCCTTAGGAGAATAGCCTCAACCCACTTGGTAAAGTATTCAGTTGTGGTGTTAATGAAGCTATATCCTATAGAAGATTGAGGTGTTATAGGCCCAATGATATCCAAACCCCATTGTTGAAATGGTCATGTTATCTAGGTTGTATGTAACTTAGTTGGTAATACATTTATTAGGTTGCTATATCATTGGCATGTGTCACATCACTTAACCTTTTGTAGGAAATCATTTTCTATATGGGGCCAATAGTAGCCTAACCATCTAATCTTAGTGGCCATGGCTCTAGGTCCTATATGTTCTTCACAAACACCCTCATGAACCTCCTCTAGGACTATTCTAGATTCAATTTTACCTAAGCACTTTAGAAGTATGCCATCATAGGATCACCAACATAATGTGTTATCACCTACAATGACATACTGCTTCAATCACTTGCATATGGTATCCTTCTAAGCAATAGTCAAGACTTGTGAGGATTCACCATGCATAAGGTAAAATTTAATATCATCATATCACTCCTTGGGAGAAGCAGTATGAATGATGGCCACAAAGGTATCCTTAGTGTTCTATGTGATGGGAGTAGCACAATCCGTAGTTAAGGTGGGAAACTTGTTAAACACATCTAGTGTCACACTAAGGGCTAATGTTGCAATTACATTAGCTATGGAATTTTCATTTCTGGGTATGTGTTGGACATCAATGCCTATGAATCATTATAATAACTACTTCCATAGATCATAATAAGGTTGTAAGTGCTTAGCTTTACATGCATAGAATTTGGTTACTTGGTTAACCACAAGTTGGGAATCACCTTTGATGGCTAGACATCTAATTTCTAGGTCACGAGCTACCATCATCTCTTTGATCAAACCCTCATATTACACTATGTTTTTGGTACATGGAAACCAAAAACAATAGGCAAAGGATTGGATTTCACCAAATAGGAAAGTTATAATGGTGGTAGCACTAGCCCCATGGGTGGTTGAACCTTCATCAAAGTTCATGACTAACTCATAACCCTCAGGCACTTAGCTAACTATGTTAACGTGTCCATTAGGGAACTCAGGATCTATGGCTTTTTGGTCATCAATGGGTGAAATTGTGAGTTGTGTGGCTATAGCTTGACCTTTTATTGAGGATTGAGAGGCATAATGGAGGTTGAACTCTATGGTTAAGGCTTTCCATTGGGCTATATGGCTACTTTCATAGATGTTTGTCATTATGGCTCTAAGTATGTTATCTTTGCAAATTATGTTGACTTAGCTTTTGAAGATATAGTATCTACATTTCTTCAAAGAGAACACTAGTGCTATACAATACTTCTCCACTTCATTGTATCAGCTCTCATGGAGAACTAGCTCATGGCTAAGGTAGTATATAGGCATTTTTGCTCCATCATCATGTTTCTGATAAAGTAGAGAGGAAATGGATGTATTAGAGATGGTGAGATAAATGTAAAAAGGTCTACCTTCTTGTAGAGGATAGATCATCGATAATTTTTTCAACTCTTTCTTAAGGTTTTTAAAGGCCTCTTGACATTGAGCCATCCAGTCATAGTAAACTCTTTTCTTAAGCAAGTGTTGCATGGGGTGTAACTTATTTGTAAGCCTAGCAATAAACCCATGAATAAACTATAATATACCTTGTAATCCCCAAAGCTCTTTAAGGTTGGTAGGTGCTGCTAATTTGGATATGGTCTTAACCTTATCAGGATCTACACGTATCCCTACTTCAGAGACTACAAAGCCAAGCATCTTACCAGTCTTAACATTGAAGACACACTTCTTAGGATTGAGCCTTAGCTCATATTTGAGGCATAATTTAAGCACAAGAAATAGGTCATTATCGGCTATCTTAGACTTCATGGCTATGTCATCTACGTAATCATTAAGAAAACCTAACATGTAATCACTTAAGATATAGGGCATGACTCTATAGTATGTTGCTCTGATGTTCTTAAGGCCAAAGGGCATCATGGTATAATATAAAGTACCCCATGGGGTCATAAAGGTTATGCTAAGCTTGTGCTCTAGGTTGATTGTAATTTGATCATATCCCAAGAATCCATCCATAATGGACAATAAGTCATGTCTAGTTGTAGTATCAATAAGTTGATCAATACTAGGAAAAGGGAAGTCATCCTTGATAGTTTCTTTATTTAGGTCTCAAAAATCAATGCAAATATGAATACTCCCATTTTTCTTATGGACTACCACTATGTTGAATATCCATTTTGTGTAGTCAACAATCCTAATGAAACCTTCTTGGTAGAGCTTTGAGATTTCATCGTGAATTGCCAAGGCCAAATTAAGTCTAATCTTGCACACTTTTTGCTTAACTGGTCTAATGCTAGGGTCCAATATGATGTTGTATTGGACTAGACATGATTCTAGGCCTCGCATATCTTCATATAACTAGGAAAATTCCTTAATGTTATCCAGTAAGACTTTGGTGATATCTTGGGCACAGTGAGGCTCTAGTGAGGAACTTAGTTTAAGGGTTTTCTCCTCACCACTATCTATTGTAATAGGAACCTCAACTAAAGAGTCTTCGGTTATGTCTCCTACTTCTAATTCAAGGGTTTCAAGTAGGTTTTCAAGCCATTCTTGATGTTTCTCTATTGAGGTTATGTGGTCTACAAGACTTTGATGCTCAAGATCTAGGCAATAAGGGTCTATACTATTTAATATTACCATTAGGTCCATGTAGACACGAAGGCAAATGGATTTTCTCCTAGGTACTCATACTTTGATCCTACATATCAACCAAAAGCATATTAAGTGGCACCTAGGTAAAAGTGAATAAATAATGTTAAAATGCCATAAAACATATGCAAATCTAATGCAATCAAGGCCATCCAAAGTCATCAATGAGATAAGGCTAATTCAAAAAAATTCAATGGAGGTGAACAAAGATCACATAAAGGTCAAAAAAGAGAAGTATAAGGAGTAAGGCTACAAATGATTAATAAAGGTTATAATTTTTCTAGTTTACGGCCTTAGCAAACCGTGATGCCAGTTTATAGTCTTGGTGGACTATGATGCCAGTTTAAGAACTTAGTGGGCCATGGTCATATGGTGTGAAATGGTGGTCAGGAAAGGTCAAACCCCACTATTCAATACCATTTAAAGGCCAAACAAAGATAAATAGAGGTGTAATAAGATAAAAAATGAACATATAAGGTTGTATAAAGGCCATTGAACATCAACAAGGTCATCAAGGCAGCATAAATCTGAAAACAAGCCAAAACATTACTTAATAAGGCAAAAATAAAGAAAAATAGGTTATATATGATAAAATTTGGCTAATATAGGCTAAAAATGATTTTTTTTTTATTTTTTTATTTTTATTTTTTTTGCAAGTTCTAGGCCTTAGAGGACCATGTTTTAAGGCTATAGGGCTATTAGGTGAGTTTAGGCATCAATCATGACTATTTCTTGGCTATTTAGACCCAAAAATCAAGTGTTTTAAGGCTTCCACATTGGGCTCAACGTGGAAAAAGAGACCCTTAGTATGAAGATTAATGAAAATAGGTTTTGGGATGCTCAAAGGTCCAAAATTGAGGTTCTAGGACCTTCCCAAGGTAGTGTATGGTCATATACCTAAAAATTAAGCACTCCAAAGGTTTATAAAGGCCAAAAAGCATGTTCTAAAGTCTTTTCCCCTTGTTTCCATGCTATCAAACATGGAAAAGAGGGGGGTTAGCATAAAGAACCAAAATCAAAGTAAAAATAAGGTCAAATATGGTCAAACAGGTAGCTGGAGTCTAGATCTGGAACTTGTGCATCTCTCAGCTTTGTTCCTAGGCAATTTGAGGATATTTTGAGTGTCAATAGGTGTAAAAATGGCTTTCCACCTTTTTTCCACATTCGGCATAGTATCCTCAGCATGGAAAAATATGGGGATACTTATTTTATGAATTTAGAGCAATTTTGGAGCACTTTGAGTAGGTTTCTAGGCCCCTAGTGCTACAGACTTCAATTTTGTAAGTTTCTAGTTGATTTCAATTATGTTTGAAGGCTTCTTAAGGGAACTTAAGGTCTTACCCCATGTTTCCATGCTGGAGGAGTTACTCCAATGTGGAAGAATGGGGAGAATGGTTTTTGGGGGTTGAAATGAGGTTAGACAAGCAAACTCTTGAGGCTGTAAGGTCCTAGGCTTCTCTAGCATAGATCTTTGGCTTTCGTGAGTGTCATCTTGCCTCCAAAAGTGGAAAATTAGCTTCCCCCCTTTGTTTCCACACAATGGAAGTTACTCCAACATGAAATAAGTAATAATCCTAGATCTAGGCTAATTTGAATCATAATTGACCATGCATGTTACCTTACAAAGTTGCCAAGGTCAAGGGCTATGGAACCATGTCAAAATTTAGCAGTTTTGAGCATCCCTAAGTGGTTTTTTGGCTTTCCCCCCTTTCCATGCTATGGATGGAAAGCTTAGCATGGATAATAAGGGGGAATGGATTTTTTGCCATTTAGAATCAATTTTGTGAAGTTTAAGGGCTCCAACGGCTACTGCCAAGGTTCTAGAGTACATGAAAGGTCATTTCATGTCATTCTGAGGTGTTTAGGAGCCTCAAAGAAGTCCCTATTTTCCACACTAGGGACACCACCATCAGCATGGAAAATGAAATCCCCAATGTAGAAGAGCCATGCAACTCAAATCTAGGCCAATTTTGACCTCAATAGACTATACATGTTCGCTTTTGGGGTTGCCAAGGTCAAGGACTAGGGTTTAGTGTCAAGTTTTGGTAATTTTGAGTATTTTTAAGTGTTTTTTGGGATTTCCCCCTTTTTCCACTTTGGGGATGGATAGCTAAGCATGGAAAACAAGGGGAAATGGATTTTTTACCTTCTAACATTAGTTTCTTGAAGTTTGAAAGCTCCAAACAATGTCAACAAGGTCCTAGGGTGCATGCAAGTTTAGTTAATGTTGTTCTAAGGTATTTATGGATCCCAAATGTGTTCCCCCTTAATTTCCATGCTAAGTAGCATGGAGGGGGTATTCCCAATGTGGAGACATCATAAAAATCAAATCTAGCCTAGTTTTAACTTCAATTAACCATGCATGTCTACCTCAAGAATTATTGAGATCAAAGGCTAGAGTTTGGAGTCAAAACTGGTCAGTCTACAGGTTTTCCAAGTGGTTTTTGAGCTTCCCCCTCCTTTTCCACACTAGGGATAGTATTCCCAATGTGGAAAATTGGGGGGAAATAGATTTTCATACTTTTGCATTATTTTTTATCATGCATGTAGGTACTTAAGGTTGCTAGTGATGATGGTCAATGCCTGGTGTTAAAAGTTTGTTATTTTGAAGGTTGATGAGTAATGTTCAAGATTCCCCCCAATTTTTCGCATTGGGGCTTCCATGCTTAGTGTGGAAAATTGGGGGGAAATCTTTTTAGTCATTTTCTAGTCACTTTCAGTCATGCATGCAAGCTTTCAAGGTTGCCGATGTTGACTGCTACTACTTGATCTCAAAATTTCATTGTTTCAGGGGTTCTAGGAATTTTTTGGGCTTCCTTCCCTTTTTCCACATTGGAGCTTTCATTCTTAATGTGAAAAATTTGGGGAAAATCTTTTTGATCATTTTTAATCACTTTCAATCATGCATGTAGGCTTCCAAGGTTACACGTGTTGACTGCTACTACTTGATATCAAAATTTGGCTACTTCAAGGGTCACTAGGCATTTTTTGGGCTTCCCCCCCTTTTTCCACACTAGGGATTTCATGATCAATGTGTAAAATTAGGGGGAAATATTTTTGGCCACTTTTAGTCATGTATGCAGGCTTTTATGATTGCTAGTATCAACTGCTACTACTTGATGTCAAAATCTAGCTATTTCAAGGGCCACTAGGTATTGGTTTTTGCTCTTCATGGTTAGGAACTTCTTCTTGAATCTCCACTTCGAATCCCTATTCTATGTATATGTTTTTGATAGCTATGGGAGTTGTATTGTTACCATGAATGATGATTTCACCTCTCTCATAAGAAAGGTGAATTTCTTGATGGATGGACAAGGACACAGCTTGTAATTCAACTAACCAAGGTCTTCCTAGGATTAGGTTAAATCCTAGTGTCTCTTCCACTACCAAGAAGTTTTCAGTTATAGGGAATTGTTCTCTAGCTAAAAAATCCAAGGAGATAAACCCCTTGATGACAACTCTTGATCCATTAAAGGACTTAAGAGCTACAATGATTATAAGTTGTACTTGCTCAGTTAAGCCCAGGCATTCAATGATGATGCATGGGATGATTTTGGTTGCAACTCCATCATCAACATGCACCCTATGTATTTTAAATTGTCCTATGCATATGGTTATGAATAAAGGGGTAATAGTCACTTCACCATTATATGTATTAATCTTAATTTCATAATTAAAAAATGTTAAGGATGTTGACTTCTCCTCCCCTAGTAAGGGAGAAATCATTACTACATGAATGGCTTCCTTGTTAGTAGGAATATCCTCACTAACAGGTATAGAGGTTAACATTCTAACTAGTGCCTTATGATGTGTGGTAGAAGTCATGATCAAGTCATACAAGCTTAAGGTTGTGTTTTTCTATTTTAGGGATTGCCTAACTTGATCCATTGCACTAAGGAAGTTTTTGTTGTTGGCCATGGGCTTGTCATCCTAGTTGTGCTTTACTTCCTCCATGCATCCCAAAATGTGAACTTTAGATCTAGGCTTTGGCTATTGTGGCTCTTCTTTGTTATCTTGGTTATGGGATTTGGTATCCTCCTATGGCTTGTTAGTTGAAGGAGATGGAGCAAAGGAGATCATGGGTATAGCCAAAATGGGAGTGGACTTTGGTAGGTCCACTTCCTTTTGTACCTACATATGCTTATCTCCCTTGTTGTTAGTCCTTTGCTTATTCTTCTTCCTTTGGTTAGCAATTGTTCATTTGTTATTATTCATTGACCACCACAGGGGATCATTGTGTAGTTGTTTGGGCTATGGCTATTTGGGTTGTATTGGATTGAGAGACCTTGATGAAAAAAGGTTCCCTCAGAGGCATTTGTGCTGGTATTCTTAAAACAAAGGGAGATCTTGAGCTATGGGAAGCTAAAGAAGCTCTTTTATTATAGAGGGATACTTGAATTATGAATGGTTCTCTTATAGAAATCAGATTGTCATAAATTTTGAATGCCAAAATAACATAGGAGCTATCATTAGCATTCAATGGATTTTTTTATACTTGCATCAGCTAGTTTTGTGGCCAAACTAGGGAAGCATCTAAGACCAATTCCCCCTATCTATCATCCTTTACATGTCATCCTTCAATGCAAAATAGAAGTCTGTATCATGACCAAGCAGTTGATGATAATGGCAAAAATTATCTAATTTGAAATATTTAGGCAATTGGGAATCATTCTTCGTTGCCTAAGTAGGATCTATGGCTATTTTGCATAGTCGCTTGTGTTTCTTTTAAGTATCTACAATCATTTTCTTGTGTTGCATGTGTCCATTTCTTAATAGTTGGTCTAGAAACTCGAATGGTTTTAATGACAATGTAGTGTATTTAGACCTATCCTTCCTTTCAAAGTTAGGTCTACTTATTATCAATGTACTAGTTCTAGAAGTCGATGGTTAGTTATTGCGGTCATTGGTAGGAGCCTTGGGCAAGTTGACCTTTGGCCCTTGGTTCATGGTCTTGTTTTACTTAGTTACAATTGCTACAGTAGTGTTGTTTTGCTTGCTCTTTTCCTTATCTCTTTGAGTGTGTTGGTTTTTATATGATATATAGGCCAGATCATGGCTAGCCTCCATGGCATCCTCAATATTTTAAATTTACAAGAATGCTTGGTTAAGAGACCATGGATAAAGATAGTAGAGTTTAGACTTGATGAATTCATTAACTTCTCCCTTGAATATGGCTAACAAGTGAGCTTCGGCTATGGGCTCTAGTATTTCATTTAGCAATCCATTCCATAGATAAATGAATTTTTGTACTTGTTCTAAGGGCCCCTACTTAACCTTCATGAGTTGGTCAAGCATTATGTCAAGCTTCAAGTTATACTTGAAGTGGTTGACAAACTAGGCTACTAAGTCCTCCAAAGAGGATATAGATCCTCTAGGCAATTCGTGATACTAATTAAGTGCTTTTCCAATCAAATACATATAGAAAATCCTCATGATGGTATGAGGTCATGGCTGTAAGAGTAAACATTCAGATCGAAAGGTAATAAGGTGAGCATTAGGGTTACCCTCTTCGTTATATTTGCTAAATTGGGAAATGGGAACACCAAGAGGAAGTGTCAAGGATGGGACTATAGGACTTATGGGATCATCCTAGTAGAAGTCCATAATCTTGGTAGTTTCTGTAGTAGATGTTTTAAGCCTCTTCAACTCCTCTATTAGGTCTTGGATCATTTCGGAGGCTTGATCCAAGGCTTGCAGTGGCCTCATAGGTTGCATGATTTGTACATAAGGTTGCGACATCTATTGTGATGCTTGTCGCCTTGCTATGGGTTGCATGATAGAAGGAAAATGTTGTGCTATGGTTGTGGCTTGTGGGCAAAAAAAAGAAAAATATGTTGTGTTGGTACTTGAGGCATAAAAGGGAAAAATGTGATGTGTGATCCTTTGTTGCTGGGGGTCTCATGGTGGACTCCATGTGAGTAGTTAACAAATTTACAGTGGTAAAAGCCACCGTTCATGGTTTTACATATCGAGACTACATTGTAAATGGCATTGATGTGTTATAGTTTGTTATTTGTGGCATTGACTAAGTATGATATGTGGCTACAACTTGTGTGAAATCTGTCATGGTAGGGTATGAAGGACTGGAAGATGGTGGCACCATGGCCATGAAGAAAACAAAAGAATTAGGGGAAGGTTCTATGACTTTGAGAGATGTTTGTTTGAATAGTCCTCCAAGGATGTTTTTAGGCTCAAATTCTGCCTTAAATTCATCCTCCTCCTCTTATTGTTCCCCAAAGATAGGCTTTTCATCTTCCTCTTCTACCATAATCAATTTGGTTAGGATGCTAGAATAGATGTCGTTAAGATGAATTTCTTCATACAGGGAAGAGATGTACTCTTTCCCATCCCTTTGTATGAGCTAAAACTCCCTTTTAGCCTTAGCTTCAATTCATGGAATTAGCATGCCTACCTATATTTTGGCACAAATGAAGTTATGATGATCTTCATTTATAGATGTGAAATCAAGACTCTCTCCTCTAACCCTCAAAGATCGTCTAAACTCAATGATGGGAGGGTCTTTTGGATCATACATCCTCATGGCTTGTTGGCTATGATCTTTGCCAGTGAGGGTGAAGGGAAATTTGTTGCATTTTTAAAAAGGCATGGTTAAAGTACTGAGGATTGTTTAAAATAGGCTATAAATGGTAAAATTCTAGTGAATGAAATTCACAAACTCTTAGAGGAACTAAAAATGACAAAAAATGATGTACTAACTATAATTAGTAAGTGGGGGATAAGCAAGGTTTACCCCTTTACCAGAAATGGAATATTGACAACATTGGTTTCAAACCTCACTCAAGTTGGCCTCCCAACTACTTCTACACTGGGTATGGTGGGGGAAGAAGGGGGGTGAGATAGTGGAAATCTCACACCTTCTTATTTCAACGTTGGAGAGAGGAAAATTTTGAAGGCTAAAATGGAAACTTGGTAGTTTCCAAAATGGCTTTGGTAGGCTACCAACTTTTACCAAAAAGGAGAGAAAAGTAGGCTTGGTTGGTATGGAAACCAATGTTAGTTTAGTGGTGAAGAATACGGCAACAAAAATTAAATTTTTATTAAGGCTTCCACACTAGCTTTACTCTAAAAATTCATAGAAAATGTTGTAAAATTCTAGGACCCAAACCACTTGCAACTTCAATGCTAAGGTTTCTGCTATTGGGGGGTGGCAGGGATAAAGGTAGCATTGGATTCCTTGGGAGTTTTGGCTTAAAAAAAACTAGAAAATGGTTTTCAACTTGTAATAAACGTAGATTTGGTTATTAAATTGATTTGAAACTTCATCAACACTAGTCTCCCAACTACTTACACACTAGATATGATAGAGGAGGAAAAGAAGGGGGGATGAGATGATGGGAATCTCACAAATCCTACCTCAATGTTGATGGGGGGAAAGGCTAAAAACCAAAGTGGAAAGTTGGTGTTTTTCCACTAAAATTAGTTTTATACAGTTTCCAATTTTCTCAACTAGGAAAAGTATGTGTTGGGGGGCGGGGGGCACAAGCCAACTCACGAAAGTGTTAAGCCACCCACTTTTAGAAACTAGAAACAAATTTTTTTGTAGTAAAAATGCATAAACAATAGGAGGGAAAGAATATCAACATTGGATTTGGGTTGTAAAATTCACAGCAAATGCTGTGAAAAGCCAAAACCCAACCACCTGCAACTTCTACATTGTAGTTTTATTCACAAGGGGGGAAAGCCTAGCATTGGTTCTTCCAAGGTTTTAGCTACAAAAATTAAGAAAAATTTTGCAAAATGGCAACAAAAAGAATAGATTTGGTTATAGATTTTTAGGTGAAGCCCTCCTTCTAGTGCCAAGAAATACTATTGTAACCAAACACCTCAATCATTGGAAGAAAACCAAGGATCCTTGGTGCAAGTAGTTCCCCAACCCTGAATCCCTAGGGCCTCCATGATAAAAATGGAATTCAAGATGTCCTAGTTGGTCTGGCAGATCAACTAGGGACATATGAGTTGCAAAATGTGGTAATATAAATAGATCTAAATAATGCATAAATAATAAATTTATTTTTTGAACACAAAACTCAAAACTTAAAACTTTATTGAGAAATAATAAAAATTAAGTCAGAGAAATGTGTGTAAATGGTGCCTTGATGAGAAAAAATGGGGTTCACTTATGCAAGAGTTCAGAGCCCATTGAAGTTGATGTGATCTACTCCACGATCTGGGTGCTAAGCCACTCCTAATTCTATCAAACCTTCCTTCACTACTACAATCTCAGATCTACCATTTGGATCACTATTGGGAGGTGAGAAAGGTAGAAATTTTGGATGCCAAGATTCTTCATGCTGGGGTCTAAAATCCCAGAAGTGCAGTGTTGACACCAAAAATTCACCAAATCTCAAGGTCACAATTCTTCAACATTTGGATTCCATCAGAAATCCATTTATGTACCTCCCCCAACAAAAAAAAAAGATAATGATATCAAACACAAACTAGAACCATTGATTTGTAATTTACATTTGGAGAAATGCATAGAACTAATGTATTATATCAGAGAAAGCTGAGAAAATGGGTGGATTTCATGTTGCTTCAGAACAGAAGGAAGCAATGAACCAACAGAAGTAGAGCAAAATGAAGAAATCTAACAAGCATAAGAAGAAGACGTACCTAGAAGAGAAATATTAGAACCTTCCATCTCATTAGCAAAGAAACATGTTGCCTCACTATGTGACTTACAATGTCTATCCATTGGCTTCCACTATGCATCTTACAACTGGTGACCTACATGGGAACTCCTCCTACCTTCGAGCAATAAACTAGCTCCTATACCACTCCTTTCCTAGATTGAATTTTTCTTTGCACTCATCTCTCTTCCTCCCTTTCTACCCTGCTCTTTGCAAATTTATATGCTTACACTAATGCATATGCCAATAGAAATGTAGAAGAAAACAACACAAAGAGGGCTTAAAGATATCAAGCAAATAACCTCTCCATTCATATTATTCACACTCCCAGAGAAGAGTTTTAAACAAAGAGCTTCATAAAGGAATGCTTCAGACAGGAATTCTTCTTAGAGAGTGATGTGATTCATCTAAGGTTATCTCTAATCTGGTTCTCTCTTTGCATTTGCTATGACTTATATAGGAGAGATTGAGGACTCTCAACACTTCTAAAGATGTGCTCTAGCTCATAAGCACTAGCAAAGGCATCATAACACATTCTACATTTTTAATCACGGAGACACTATTACATATAGTGAAGGTACTATATAATTATGCAAGAATCATTATTGTACAATAATGGAAGACAACATTATTTCTTTTGTCGAAAGGAATCTAGTCAAAATCTATGTCCACCAAGTTGTCTCTACTAAAGTCTTCATCACCATCATCACTATTGGAACCAAGCCTTCTTAAGAGAAATTGGGATCCAGCATAGAAGAATGTGCATTCATATCCACCTCTAGCCCTATAGGTAGGAATACAATCATTAAGATTATATAATTCAAGGGTTTTGCAACCTCGTTGATTTCTTTCACAATGTTGCAGCATATCATAGGGGTTTTCCGTGTAGACATCTTGTTAGAAAGCATAACCCCAAGAGTTCATTTAATCGATCCATCTGGAAATTTAGCTAATGAGGAGATACATGGAATTTGATCCTTGGTTGATCAAATGCCATCCTTGGGATTAAGGATTTGTATAATGTAGGTAATCTCCATGATGTTCAGAAAGATGGTGATACAAGTGTCAAGGATACTGATTGGGAATATATGTTGGATTATGACTATATTTTTCCCACCAAGACTAGAACTCTTTAGAATTAGACTGACCAAGAGGTTTTAAATCTATTCTATACATATGGAATGGGTCTAGTTGGCAAAGTGGCCATTTTAGTATATGGACAGAAAACCATTAACCAAAATCTAAGAGGTTTAATTTAACATAAGTACATAAGAATACATGGGGACCAATAAGAACAACTTCCTGGTTGGAGGTGTGAACCTTTTGGTTGATTATGTCATATGGGGTGATGGTTCTTACACTAGACAAGAAATCATTCTAGTTGGCTTTATGTGTAGACCTTATTTGGGCTTATTCTAATACATGCATATATACTTCATTACTTCTACATGCTCTAATATGGTTGGAAGATCTGAGAGTCCAACCTTCATTTCTTAATAAATCTACATAAAGAAAATCAAATATTAGTAGTAGAGAGTTGGAACTCTCTGGTAAGGAAATCTGCTAAACTATTTTGTCTACCATTAATATATTTAGTTTGAAAATCAAAATTAGCAAGAAAAAATGCCCATTAGATAAGCTAAGTGTGAGCAACTTTATTTAATGCTTTAGAACTTAGATACTTATCAAAGTGCTTTAAATCACTCCTAATAATAAAATGTGTTCCTTGTAAAAAGACTCTAAATTTTTCCACACCTTTAACAAAGGTTAACAATTATTTATGGGTGTTGAAAGAATTTAGTTGAGAACCACTAAACTTACCAGAGGTGTAACGATAGATTTTGATAACATTATCCTTTTGCTCCTTTAGGGTAGCTCCCTAAAATTCTTCAGAAGCATTTGTTTTGAGGATTAACTTACCATCTATAGGTAGTTAGAGTTTTGATAAGTTTTTGCATTTTTCTTTAATTTTCTTAGTTATGGCTATGTGTCTTTTTGATCATGGAGGAGCAATTTGGCTAAGCCTTTCATTGAGTAGTTTTCTATCTACAGCAAGATGTTTATAAAACCCAAAAACACAGTTGATGCATCCTAAGAATCATTGCAATTGGGTTTTATCATGGATTTCATCAAGAGATTTTGAGATTGATTCTTGAATATGTGTTTGCAAACTAATCCCAACATGAGGAATTTCTAAATCAAGAAATTCAATCTGTTCTTTGGCTATTTGCATTTTGGTTGGGGATAAGACTAATCCTACTTTGTCTATTATGCTAAAAAATTGTTCTAGATGGAAAAGATGTTCATCCACATTTTTACTCAAGATGAGGATATCATCAATATAAACTAGGATAAAAGGATATGCTCCAAAAATAGAATCCATTTTTTTGTTGAAAGATTGGAGATATTTTAATTCCAAATAGTAATACTTTCCATTGATATAATCCTCCAGGAACTATGAATGCTATTTTTCATCTATCTTTTTTTTCCACCTGAATCTACCAAAAGCCTAATTTCAAATCAAATTCAGAGTATACATGAGTATGAAGTAATCACTGGACAAGATCATCTTTACTAGGGATCAAATGCTGAACTACTTTGATGATTTCATTCAAAGGCTTATAGTTTACTACTAGTTGTTTCTTACCTCTTATGATCTCGACGCATTTATTAACAAAGAAAGCAACACAAGCAAGTACTTGGCCTAATGAGTTCTTTCTCTATTAGCATTCTTATTTCCTCATTACACTCTTATTTTAGTGATGGAGGCATACCTATATGATGTGTCTTAGCCTTGACCTTGACACCATCTTTAAGCTCAATATAACACTAATATGTTTTCTTATATCTAAAGATAGTTGGGTCATCTAAAGCTAGTGTGAGAATTTTTTCTTGAATTTCTTGAATCTTTCCCTTGTGTGACTCTATGTTGTTTACTACCCATGTACTTGTGTTTTCTTTTTATGGTTTTGGTGTGAAAAACTTTTGGTGATATATATTATTCCTATAAAACTTATGAGATGTTAATTGTACATAATTATTCCCTATCGTATAGGGTTCGTACTACCTAAGATTATCTGTATCTATGAGTAAATCATATGTATGCATGTCATAATAATAAACTAAAAATTCTATAATTCATCCTTCATGTGTTTTGATTAGTATTTTGGCAATGTATTCTAGAGGGTCTTTTTGTTTATCAAAAGTGATGTACATTTTACTTTGTTTTTTTCCAAAAATAACTTGGAATAAAGGACCATCTGGCAAGAGATATTTCAGCTCCACTAACTAATAATGCATCCACACTATATGGTTTGTATGAAGGAAATTTTACTTGAAAAGTCACCAGTGGTAGTCTAGTGTTGTTCTTGTTACTGTTCACTAGTTGGATAGGCATGGCTTTAGTTTCTTCTTCATATTTTTGTCCCTGAGAACTCTCTTCTTCTTTTTCTAATTCTTCTGCCTTAATTGTTGCCCATTGGATGTACTTCTGTAGTTTCTCTATTCTATACAAGAGAGTTACAAATTTTGGTATTTCCTCTATTGTTTCTTCATGATGTTTCATTTTCATGTCTAATTGGGCTTCTAACTCTGTTTCTACTTCTAATGGTTGTGAATCAGGGTATTTTAATAAACTTTATCTAAGGTTGTACTCTTGGCTAGATAATTCTTATTTCTTTTTATTTAATTGTATTTTCAAGGACATCATTCGGTCAATATCATCTATGGGAATTATATAACTAATTTATGTTCTAAGTGTTTAACTTGCATAAGGATGAGTTGATATGTGGGATCATCATTAAATGGATCTAAGTCTTGTGTTAGTGTTTGTGCATATGGGGATCCTAGTTGGCTTGACTCATTTTAAAAGGGTTGTGACCTTGAAGTGATTATCCTTCGTAGAGGCCACCTATGTGAGAATCTATTCATAGCACAATAATACACATCACTATCTAAACTATCTCCATCAATACTTAATCCATGGAGACTTTCATACGGTTCATCTTCAACTTCCCCCACATCAAAAGGAGCATTGTCCCTGGAACCAGTGGATGATGAGTAGTCATCAGACTCAATATAAATATCCTGAGATTCAAATGGACACATAGCATCATTCACATAATCATAATATTTTTTAGAGATATTTAATTCTTGAATGAAATTAACCTGTTTAGGTACCTATCCTTTATGGGACACTTGTTGGCATAATGATTTCCTTTACAGATATAACATTTGATCTGTTCTCAAGATAAAGGTTTCTTACAACGTTTAAACATTCCTCTAAACACTTTATCAAGATAAGGCTGTGCAAGATGTTTAAACTAGATGGACTATTATTTAGGTCTCCATTGTCTTCAAATTTTACCTTTCCCTTTTGAACTAGAGCAACATGATTTGGACCATTTATGTTCAGGGAAAATCTTGGCACAGAAATTTTTACTAATTTTATGGTTAATCTTTTTCATAACATCTTGTGCATGTATATCCTGACACAATTCTCTATTTACCTCAACTATTAATTATCTAATATAATTAAAACTTACATCATCTAAAGTTCTATTGTGTTATTTCATTTCATTTTGATATTTTTTTGCAAATGGCTAGGGCATGGACCCTAGTAGGTGTTCTTTGGCTACATGGACATGTGTTAGCCTTCCTTTATAATACCAAGATTTAAATTGATCAAGAAATTTGTCTACATCTTGGATTCTCTGCACATTTGTAGAAAAATACTATTCTCTACAGTCAATTACCATATTTTGTTTGTTCCCTAAGAATTATTTTGTTATGGTGCTGAGAAAGATGATGGTAGGACTATTTAAAAGTTTTTCTTTTGTATCTGTTTCTATCTGATTCGATCATCTCGTAAGATTCCCTGTAAAATGAAAGATAGTATTTTGGATTGCATGTCAAGATGACTTTTTATCTAATAATACTTGATGTTCCATGTTAAATTTTGGAGCTCTTTCACTAATAGGTCAAGAAGACATATTTTGGTATTCTTCAGGATTGGCTTCATAATAGTCATGAGATCTTAACATCTCATATGCTCCTTCTTCTACAAAATATTTTGCTGGTGGTTCTACATATCTAGCACTAAATGTAATTACCATAGGTCTTGATGTAGATTCCTAATTTATATTTATCCTACTTTTCCCTTTTTGGAGGTAAAAGTATTGTGCTCTATAATCTAGTTGTGAACTAGAGGAATCTAGGTTAGTACCATAATCAAGAATACCATGTTTGTCAAATGTCTTGTCAATTTGGAATTCTTTTTTCTTAGGTACTGGTTTTTGAGTTTTTACTTTGTTATAAATATTTTCTAATATTTGTTTATTTTTTAATATTTTAGCCTCTATGCCATATGTCTATCCTAAGACATCACTTAATTTATCATTCGTCCAATTTTGGAGTCTAATGATGTCTGTTGTCATATCTACAGAGGGTTTTTGATATAATCTATATACTATTTCCCTAGGTTTTTTCTCCTCTTTTCTCTTTTCTTCAGTTTGAAACACCCCAAAATTTGAAGGCATGCTTACTTCACCAGGTCTTTGCAATTCGCACAGCGTTATGGCAGTTCTTTAGGAGATGGATGCTCTGATGTTCAGGCTATCCAGTTTAGCAGGTTTTCTACCCCAGGTGTCAACAGGCTAAACGGATTCTCCAGCCTGCCCACCTGAGTGGTTCATCCAGCCGATAGCGCATTTAGGAGCGGTGTGTAGAATTGTTGGCGGTGCTCAGAATGCACAAAATGCTTCATCAAATTTTCTAAGTCAAGGAATTTTGTTACGCTACGCTACACTATGTAGCGTAGCCAACTTTAGAAGACATTTGCAAAAGCACAGTGCTACGCTATGCTATGCCACGTAGCATAGCACAGCGTAGCAAAAACTAGATGGTCAATCCCCTTGCCTGACTTCAAGTCCTTCAGCAATGTCTCCTTTTGTTAGAAAGCGGCAAACTTGGCAAGAAGCAGGCCATGTTGGCTGCTACGCTACGCTAAGCTACATGGCGCAACGTGGCATAGCAATTCTACAAAAGTGATAGAAGGCATCTCAAAGGGCGGGATCAGCAAGTTCGCAAGCTTCACAGTGCAAAAGGAAAATTTTGCAAATTGGTGACATTTTTTACGACTAAGTATAGCTACTACGCCATGATACGCTACATAGCATAACATAGCATAGCAAATATGCAATAAATAGTCAGCGCACTTCAAAGGTTTCCAATGCATGCAACAGGACACAACACAAACTTTTTGCTTTGAACCGGTGGCTACGCTACGCTACGTAGCATAGCACATTGTGATAAGATGCTACGCTACAAAGCATAGCAAAGCATAGCAAGCAATTATGCTACATCAATGCACTCCACCTAATTGCACCGTTGCTCTAACAGTGTAATTACAGCGTGGCAGGCTTGTAATTATGGCATGGTAGGCCTGCCCAACAGTCATGTAGGCACATGCAGCATAGACAGGTTAGCATAAGCTCAGGGCACGTGGTGTCCAAACCGCATCTTTCATGCACCCTCTATCCTATAAATACCCCAATGAGCAATGCTCGAGGGGTTCGAGTCCAGGTTTTTTGATAATCTGGTTGGCTAACAATTTTTTTGGCTGACAAGCAAAACAGTTGACACTGTAACCTTGAGCATTGTAAGCTTTCTGTTTGACATTGTAAATAGTTAGCACTCTCAGTTGGGATTTTGTTCTGCTCTTTTCTACCACCATGGTAGCACTTCGCATTGTTAACACCTAAGTCCACATTCAAGCACATAGCCGTCTTGCTCTACACGTCTTGGTTACTCTTGGGATCTCTGCACTTTTCAATGCTGTGCAACCGATTGTATCCACCTTGACAAAGTGAAGTTGTAGCTTCAAAGCGGTGCATTTTTATAACTTCATTTTACTTTGTCTCCTTCTTATTATTGCATTTTACACTATTTTCCATCCCTTTTACATTGAAGCATTACTTCATGCTATCAGTCTCATTTTCAAATTATCTAGTTGCAAAAGGTTATATTAACATCGACTAAGTCCCTATCTGATCGACTAGATCGTTCAGGGAGCCTTGTTTCTGCTCTATCCAGCATAGCCCTCCCATGGAAATGGGGTTAAGACTGTCAATGATCGATGACCTCTTGGTGTTTTCCAGCCACCAACATTTTCAGTCACTACAGCTTTTCTAGCACTAGAAGGAAGGCTTTTTGGTGCCCTTTTCATGTGTCATGGTAGTCCTATAAGCCTTCTACACCCTGATACACATTAGCATAAACTTGACATCCATCTATGGTGTTTTACGCGTCGTGCAATGCAAATCGGTTGCCTCAAGAGTTCCTCAAGAACCCTGCAGGACATAAAGCCTCCGGTCATTAGCTGAATTGCCTATCTTACGGTAGTCTTGCACGCGTTCTGTATCCTATCGCGCACTAGTGTAAACGTGACACCCTTTTGTGGTTGTTTACACATCGTGTGGTACAGATCGGTCGCTTTGATGGTTCCTCGGGAGCCCGGCCAGACATAAAGCCTTTTTGATTACTTTCCAATTCCTTTGTTTTTCTCGTCCACAAAACTATTTAGCTTTCCAATTTCCTTGCTTTTCACATTTGCAAAATTGTCTAGCTTAGTAACAATGACTTCTGCAACTACCACTGCTAATACCTTCAAGGTCGAAGTTCCCATCACGGTTCAAGGCATCACAGGTGCCTAACAACCGCTTAACCCAATGCTGGAAACACGTCGATCCCTCAGGATCCAAAAATGGGGACCTGAGGGCTTGGCCCAACAACATGAGCGATATAACTTCCTCTGTGCAAAGGTTCAGGCAAACTTTCCTTTGGATGTACATGAATTCAAAGGCAAACGTAGCTTCAAGTTTGCTTACTATGACGGGAAGGAGTTTGTTCCCACTCCTAGTGCTTCCATACCTTTAACACAGATAAATCAAAGGCTTCTAGACTAGCTAATCCAATTGGCCAGACTTAGGGAGCAACAGGACACAGCATCTAACTAGGATGATGCCTTCTAGAATGGACAGGAGGAACTCGATTCCCAATCTGACGAGGGAGGTCAAACCAACCATGTTCCTATCCCTCCTACCTAGTCCTTCTAGGCCAATCCGTTGTCTGTCACCGCTCCCTTTTTGATCACACCTACACTCCCGTAGCCTACAATCACAATTGCAATGGGTAGCCATGTCACCTTCCCGACGTATCAACATCCTTATTCCCCTGTTTCATTTGCAGCAACTATGCCTCTGCAAACTATTCATCAGTCCATTCCTGTAGCGCATCACACACCAATCATGGCTACCCTACCACATGTTCATACTATACCTACTTCACAATCATACACAAATTCCATTTCAATTCCTACGTTCACATCTATTTCACCCACAGCGATAGGCCCGGGCCCATCCACATGGTGGACCCCATTTACTTCTTCACCTATTCCACAACCATCACAGATGTCTTATTATGTTCACCCTCAGACCTACCAAACCCCGCAAATGGTACAACCCAACACGGGGCTATGGTCTGTTCCACCGATGACACAAGTGGTCTATCCGGTAGCCCAACCAGCAGTTTCTACTCTAACAACACCACCTACTAGGTGGTGGACATCGCAAGCAGCACCATTCGCGGGGGCTATCCCAATGGTACTGTCAATGGGTCACACTGCCACCCCTGCCATTCCATAGATGGGAGATGCCTCGGTAGTTCCCCAACCATCCATAACGTTGCAGGGTCTGGACCAAGCATTCCATCTTATCCAAACCCTCATTGAGGAAAGAAAGCACCTCAAAGCTATTGGGTCTAACATGGTACAAGTCATGGACTTTTACCAGGATGACCCCATCAACCCTGCAATCCCTGCTCTAATGTTACCCCCAGGGATGTCCCTCCCCCACTTCACGAAGTACAATGGGGAGGGAGATCCCAATGCACATCTTGTTACCTTTAGGTCTGAATCCCTTCTATTGCAACAATGGCCACACACGATTATTTGTGTCTTTGTTATGTCCCTAGCTGGGAAAGCCCTAGATTGGTACCGCACACTAACACGCTTATCCATTTCAACTCTAGAGGAGCTTCTGACCCAATTCGTGACACGCTTCAAGTATAACTTGAAGGCAGAAACCATGCTGGACCAGTTGATGAGCGTGAAGCAGGATCCTCTAGAACCAGTCTAGAAGTTCATCCAATGATGGAGTGCAACCCTTAACGAAATCTGTGAGCCCATCGCTGAGGCCCACTTGTTGGTCATCTTTAAGGGTGTAGTGAATGACTTTATCAAGTCTAAACTGTACTACCTTGCACCTTGCACTCTTAGTCAAGCCTTTGCTCAGACTAAGAGTATACAGGACATGGTCAAGGCAAGCAAAGACCTAGCCTACATTGCCTACAAAAACACCTTCACAAAGAAGGACAAGGGTAAGGCGCCAATAACCACAGTGGTCGCTGTGGTGACCGAGGCCAAGCCCAAACCTAGTAACAATGGTAACAAGAACAACAAGAAATCGGCGGTACCTACAGCTAACACCGTGCCCAAGCAGGGCAATGAAACACCCCAAATTTTGGCCTAGCACTTTGAAATGAGAACAATTTAGAGCCTCTTGAGTTTTGGGAGGAAAAAATTTGACTGAGGCATGGAACTCACACTCGGCTTGTCAAGCTAGCTTTCCCATGCTCAACTTATCAAGCTAGCTTACTCACACTCGGCTTATCAAGCTAGCTTGCCCACGCTCAGCTTGTCAAGCTAGCTTACTCACAGTCGGCTTGTCAAGCTAGCTTGCCCTCAGCGTGAGCAACTCGAAGAGCCTTAAAATCAAGTCAAAATGGTCTAACTTTGAAGGTGCAAGACATCCTTGGGGTCCATTAATAACCACTCCAAGTTTCAGCATCCAAAATCCAATATTTCAAGTCAAAATTGTACAAATCTTGCTACTCAGGCTGAGGTCAAGCCAAGATCACGCTGGCAGCATGATTCTAGCATGAGTAACCCGAAATAGCCCCAAAACAGTGTTAAAATGGCCTAATTTCGAGGGTACAAGGCCTCCTCAAGGTCCACTAATGATTGGTCCAGGTCCCAGCCCTCAGAATTCTAGTTTTGAGCTTGAAAATACATCATTTTAGCTCTCACACTGAGGTCACTCTGGAGTCATGCCTAGCTCACGCTGACAGCGTGAGTCCAGCGTGAGTTGCCAAAATGACCAAAATCAAGGCACAAACAGGCTCAAATTCAGCATGCAGGTCATTTCCAAGGTCAAGCAGTAGTTACACTTGAAAGATAGGTCTCAAAGATCAAGATTTGGTGTGAAATGTACCATCTCAGCTTGCTCACGCCAAGGTCACGCTGAGGTCACACCCAGCTCACGTTGGTAGCATGAGTCCAGTGTGAGCACTATTCACTAGCGTGAGCACTATTCACCAGTGTGAGCACTATTCACCAGTGTGAGCACTATTCACCAGTGTGAACACTATTCATCAATGTGACCACTATTCATCAGTGTGAACATTATTTATCAGCGTGAACACTATTCATGCCAAGACAAAAGCACTCCAAACACACACTAAGGACACCCCAGGACCAAATTAACTCTCGCTGGGAGCCCTGATGAAGTAGAGATGCCTCAAACAACCATAGAACCACTCAAATTGACATCCTGCAACAGTCAATTCAAAGGACCATGAAGTTTCAAGTGAGCCGGAGTCAATCCCTCTTGAATTTCATTGTAAATTTTCATTGTAAGCCTCACCATCTATGTGCTTTTCAAGCTCTTACGTTGCTTCCATGGGCATAAGCTAGCTTGCATTGTAAGATATAGTGCACCTGGTCAAAAACATAGCCTGCCTACACACGACCAACTCACACACAACTGTCTACCGAACACGTGTCACACAATCTTGTTTCCTCTCATCTCTTGGCCATCAATCCCATCCATGGATTCCATGCCCGAGCCTAGCCAAACCCTATAAATACCCTGTCAATTCACTTAAACAGGGTGGAAAATTCTGAAGAATGAGCAACTTTGAACCTTGGACGCTCAGGCACACAAGACTCCTAGCATCCAAGCACCCGTAAACACATCACCACATCACTCCGGGGCTTAGCGCTTGACTTGCTATCACACACACAACTATGCTTTGATTAGTGCACACTCTTGTTAAACAATATAATACAGTTTCATTATTACCTTCCATTTATATTGTTTACTTTGTTTACGCTTTGTTTACAATATAGCTCTGTTTATGCTTCATTTACAATTTAGTCTCTGTTTATGCTCTGTGCTCTGTTAAACATTGCATAGATCAAGTGCTGAAACTAAAGCTCAACTTGTCAAGCTAGCTTACACATGCCCAGCTTGACCTACTCACGTTAACCCCAGTCACTCACGCTGAGACTAGTCACACACCCTGATCTGCTCATGCTAGGTTCTAACTCATGCTAATGTTGTGTACTCATGCTGAGGTGACTCACGCTAAGCTGCTACAGTAGTCACGCTGCTACAGTATTCACGTTGCTACAGTACTGCGATAGTGCCACTACAGTGTTTTTTCAACAAAAACACACAAAACACATCCATTTCAAAGCTGAATTCACCGCAATTCGCACCTAAATTCAAGCTGGTCTAAGTACTGACTACCACCAACATGGATCACCTTGTCTAATACATACAATGCACACAACATAATGATTCCGAGATGGCTTCCTCTTACCCGAGATCGCCATCCAAGTACGAGTACGAGTTCACGGCCTTGTCCAAACCCAACAGCCCTTGGGGCCTTGCCTCCTCACAACAATCACAACACTTGGAGCACATGTCCAAGGCATTTGCTTCACAGTCTACACACACTGGGGCCTAGCCCCAAATAATCTAAACACCTTGTATGTACAACAGGGCCCAGCCCCAAGCAACACAAGTACATCATGCCTATGCTGGGGCCATGCCCCAACCTCCCCAACCTCAATCCAACATTTACGCAAGCATCACATGTGCCATGCCTATTTCACCAGTGCCTCAGGTACTTGCTCATCATCCGTCCAAGATGACGTTAAACTATCCATGGCCCAATACGACCTTAAACTGCCAACACACATCTAGTATGACATTAAACTACCAACAACCATCTACCATGATATTAAACTCGCAAAGCCCACAATCGGTGATCCAACCCTTCACCGCATAACCTACGCGAGTCCAGTAAACACAACCAGCTGGTGAATCTATGAGTTGGGAACAAGTGTCCCAACTCATCCAGACTTTGGTAGAGGAAATCAACCAGCTTAAGGCTACCTCCTTAGACACACCCAAGGTGGTGGACTTTTACCATGATGATCCAATCTTTGCTACGGTCCCACCCCTTACACTACCCGTGGGTGGTTCATTGTGACATCTAACAAAATACAAAGGTCATAGTGACCCCAATGCACATATCATCACATTCTGCACAGAAGCCATCACGTTGCACTCCTGGCCACATGCCATTCTATGCCTCTTTCTGCTATCGCTCATTGGCAAAGCTTTAGACTGGTACCGTGCCCTACCCCGAGCTTCCATCGCATCCCTCGAGGACCTCATACACTAGTTTGTGACACACTTCAGTTACAACATCAGACCTGAAGTGATAATCAACAAGCTCCCCCACATCAAACAAGGACCCCTGGAGCCCATACTACCCTTCCTCCACTGATGGAATGCCACAGCCAATGAAATGCATGAGCCAATCGTGGAGACACATCTCTTGGCAATCTTCAAGGGTGCAGTCAATGACTTCATCAAGTCCAAACTACTCTACCAGGACCCAAAGTCTCTTACCCAGGCCTTTGACCAAGCAAAGACCATTGAAGAGGTAGCAAGAGCAAGCAATGACCCATCATACTTGGCCTACAAGAGTCAATACAAAAAACAACAACACAAACAACAACATGCACAACAACAAATGCAACAACTGCAACCAACACAAACAACACAAATAGCACAGGATACACAAGTAACATCAAACATAACAATCACCATGCCAACACATGCAACCAATAGGCCTGTGGCCTCAACACCCCAAGCTCCCAGATTTAGCTTTGGCGCCACCACACAAGCCTCTCTTAGACATGAGCGCACCCAACGCAAACTCATACCCTTTCCGGGGAAACCTTCCCAATTGCTAGAATAGCTCCTCAACACTGGTTTGGTCCAATGCAAACGCATGTCAGATGATGCCTACATACGCAACCAAAAACATTGTGAATTAGCAAGTCATCCCACTACAACATACAACGCATGTATCCCACAACATTTTGACTTAAGTGCATACTACCACTACCACCAAATGCCTGGACATGACACAAACCCTTGTCAAACTTTGCAAAATGATTTACAAAGAATGGCAAAGAAAGGATTGCTCAATGCTGTGCAACCTAGCAGTCCCATACCTTCAATGACTTCCTAAAACAAGAGACCCTTCATCATAAGGACAACATCTAACAACCCATCTGGTACAACATTAAACTACCATCCACCATCCATCACGATGTTAAACACACAAGTTGCTCCAGTGACATCCACACCAAGTCCAAGTTCTAGCAACTTGGCCACATAAAAGCAATGGCAACCCAAGTCACCAATGCCTAAACCACAAACCAACCCTAGCTCTACCCCTAAGGCCACTAAACAACAACCCTTATGCATTTCCCCTCCACAAGAGCTCTACATTACGGCTCACACAATAGAGGAGGCTTCCACCACGACAAACATAAATGACGACCTCACAGACGTACTATCTCATACACAAAATGCATTAAAACATAAGAATGTAACACCTACCTTGCTCGACCTCATCTTAACATCATCAAAGCATCGCCAAGCACTAGCAAACGTGCTTGCCTCCATCCCTGCTACAGAAAACATGTCTCCAACCGAAGACACCATTCGCGGAGCCATTACATCCCCTGTACCACAAGATACAAATACAACAACTCTAACCTTCTACAAAAATGATGTCAAGATCGACCCCAAACAAGGGGAGGTCACACATGCACCATTGAACATTAGTGTAAGCATCAGAAAATACACAGTACGTAGAGTACACATCGATGATGGCGTGGCCGAAAATGTTGTTGCACACTCCATCATAGAACAACTAGGCCTAATGCACAACATTCAACCGACCAAAATCGAGTCTCTAAACTCCTTCGATGGAGCACGCGTAGCCATTAAATGCACAATCCACATCACCTTCACGATAGGAGACTAGCATCCCACATTTGCAAACTTTATAGTCATTGACAAGATGCCAGACTACAACATGATCCTAGGATGCCCCTGGCTAGCTAGGTCATGCGTAGTGTCATCTCCCATCCACCAAGAACTCCACTTCCTCCACAAAGGGAGGGAGACCATTGAAACATCCTAAAAGAAAATGTGGGGTCATCCTGGCTTCACCAGGTCCTTGCGATCCGCATAGCACCACGGCAGTCCATTGGGAAAGAATGTTCTGAGCCCAGGATGGCCAGTTCAGTAAATTTTCTACTTTAGGCATGGGCGAGTTCCGTGCCAACTCACCCGCCTGCCAAAGTAGTCTACACAGTCGGCAGCCTGCTCAAAAATGGTATCCAGAATCAGCGACAGTAGCCTAGGTGCACAGGAGAAGCAGTTTAGCAAGTTTTCTAAGTCACAAAGCCTGCTACGCTACGATGTGTAGTGTAGCAAGCCTCAAAAAATAACAGCGGAACAAGATGTTACGCTACGTGATGACATATGGTGTAGCATAGCAACAACTTCACCCCCCTCACCCAATCTCGAGTTTTGCAGTGATGTCTCTTTTTACTAGGAAGCGGCGGACCATGTCTGCTGCTATGCTACGCTGAGCTACATGGCGCAGCAAGGTGTAGCAATCCTACGGAAAGGGATGGAAGGTGGTTCGGAAGGCAAAATCAGCAAAGTCCGTAAAACTTGCACTATGGCAGAATAGGTTAAAAAAATCAGCAAAGCTATCGCAGTCGCTACGCTACATAGCGTAACATCATGTAGCAAGTATGTGACGTACGACAAGACATGCGGCAAGGTGCTACACCACAATAAGCAAGCCACGTTGCAAAACACAGCGTGGCAAGCAGGTGGCCACGTGACATCAATGCACTCCACCTCAATCGAGTTGTTGACACATGCCTCTAAGAGCTGGCGATGCAGTCACGACGTAGTAGGATCACAGTTATTGCTTGTGTCGCAATAGTCTGGCAAGCCCAATGGTTACAAATGGCTCAAGTAGCGCCAGTAAGGAGGCGGAGGTCTGCAACATGTAATATTCAAACGGTCACCTTTGCCCACCTTCCGCCCTATAAATAGCCCATCAAACAGCACGCAAAAGACTGGTCCAAAAAAAAGAAATAAAAAGAAAGAGAAAAGAAAAAAAAGGAGTCACCTTGACTGAAAAAAAAAACAAAAAAAAGGCATCTGCAATCTGACAATAAGGAAAAGAAAAAGGAGAGGTGAACAATCTATGATAGGAACCTCTCTCGGCTGGCATAAAGCCCGTGGCCTCGTTCTACCACCTTGGTAGGATCCCGTCCACATTGTATATACGTGAAGTCTGTGTCCAAGTGCACAGCCATTTCTTGTTTCCCGACACGCTTCGGCCATTTTCAGAACCTTCTGCACTCCGTCACACAATCGATTGTGCCAATCCCTGACCAGACAGATTTGTAGCTCTAAAGCGGTGCATGTTCTTAACTGTATCTTATGTTATTTCTTATTTACTATCTGGCTTCCTTGCACTATTTCTTTTTTTTTTTGCTCACCTTCAAGCATCGCCTCATATTACTATCGGACTTACATTTATTTGTTATTTTGCATCATCGTTGCATCTTTTTTTTAGTCCCTTTTCTTTCTCGCTGAATTTACCCATAAGCGCCATCCCGCAACTCATACTATTTATATTGCAAAAGGCTATATTGATGCCGATGTAAGTCCCTGTCTGATCAACCCAACCATTCAAGGCACCCCATGTTCATACACACCCAGCACCGCCCTCCCACGAGCACAGGGTTGGAACTGTTGTGTCCACCAACCTTGGCGTTATTCCAGCCACAGACGTTCTTGGTCACTACTATTTTCTGGCGCTAGAAGGAGGGCCTTTTGGTGTCTTTTTAGTGTGTCATGGTAGTTCTGTGAGCCTTCTACACTCTAATACACACAAGGGTAGATGTGACACCCTCTTGTGGTTGTTTGCATTCTGTGCGGCATAGATCAGTCACCTCGACGGTTCCCCCAGAGCCCCATAGGACACAAGGCCTCCGATTGCCAATTAACTAGCTCATTCTATGGTCGTCTCACTTGTGTACTGCACCCTACCCCATGCGGTGCAGATCGGTTGCCTGGACGGTCCCTCCGGGACCCTGCGAGACATAAAGCCTGCCTAAGTGCTAGTTAATTTGCCCATCTTGCAGCTGTCTCGCTTACATTCTTTACCTCATTCTATGTGGTATAGACCGATTGCCTCAACGGTCCCTCCAGGATCCTGCGAGACACAAAATTTACCTGATCGCTAGTTAATTCGCTCATCTTATGGTAGTCTCGTATGCCTTCCACACCCCGACTTGCATTAGCATAGACTCGACACCCTTTGTGGTTGTTTGAGCATCGTGTGGTGTAGATCGGTCGCCTCGACGGTTCCTCCGAAACCTTATGAGACAATATGCCTACGGATGACGATTTAACTTGCTTCCTCTACAGTGGTCACGCATGTGTCCTGCATCCTAGCCAGCATAGGTGAAAGCGTGATACCCTTTGAGGTGGTTTCCATCTTGTGTGGTGCGGGTCGGTCGCCTCGACGGTCCCTCCTAGATCCTGCAAGACAAAAAGCCACCTGTTTTCATTTTGTTTAATCCTTCTATTCTTCCTCATTTTCTAACATTTTCACATAATCTTTCTAGCATTTTCGCATAAATCACTGGCTTAATGATGACTTCTGCCTCCACCGCTGGCGATATCTCCAACAGGGAGGTGCCCTTTGCAACCCAAGGCACTACTGGTGCCGAACAACGGTTGAATCCAACACCGGAAGCACGCCGGTCTCTTAGAATTCAAAATCGAGGACTTGAGGGCCTAGCCCAGCAACACAAGCTTTACAATTTCCTTTGCACAAAGGTGCAGGCTAACCTGCCCTTAGATTTACACAAACTCAAAGAAAAACATAGCTTCGAGTTTGCTTACTGCAATGGGGAGGAATTCATTCCTAACCAGGGCATTTCCTTGCCTTTGACACAAGCGAACCAAAGGCTGCTAGATCAACTAATCCAGTTGACAAAGCTTAGGCGACAACAAGACACAGCGTCCAACTAGGATGATGCCTTTCAAGATGGTCAGGAGGAACTCGATTCCCAATCTGACGAAGAAGGCCCAACCAACCCCATTCCTGTCCCGCCTACCCAGAACTTCTAGGCCAACCCGCTACCTGTCGCCATCCCCTTCACCATCGCCCCTACACTTTAGCAGTCTACAACCGTAACTACAGTGGGTAGCCATGCCACGTTCCCAGCACCTCATCACCCCTATCGCTCGGTTGTACCTATAGCAAATGTGCCACCGCAAGCCATTTACCAGCACACTATAGCAACACGCAACATACCTATCATGGCTATGCCACCGCATGTCCACACTGTACCTACTCTACAACCGCAGCTAACTCCCACACCAATTCCTACATATGCGACTATCCCTCCCACTGTGGTGGGCCCAAGACCATCCATGTGGTGGCCTCCACTCCCTTCTTCGTCTGTTCCACAACCATCGCAAGTGTCTCATTACACTCGCCCTCAGGTCTACTCAACCCCCCAGACGGCACAACCTAGCACAGGGCCATGGGGGCACCCACCCATGATCCAAACAGCCTACCGAGTGGCTCAACCCACTATTACTGCTCCAATGATACCATCCACCAGATGGTGGATAATGCAAACAACACCTCTGGTAGGGGCACAGCCGATAGGTCAAGTTACCACCACTACCATGCCACCCATGGGGGTCGCCTCTATAGTCCCTTAGACATCTACAACATCCATGGGCCTGGACCAAGCATTCCAGCTTATTCAAACCTTAACTGAGGAAGTAAAACACCTCAAAGCTGTTGGGTCTGATGCAGTATAGGTCATGGACTTTTATCAAGATGATCCCGTTAACCCTATAATCCCTACCTTGACATTACCACCCGGGATGTCCCTCCCGCACTTCACAAAGTACGATGGAGAAGGAGATCCCAATACACATCTCATCACCTTCTGGTCATAGTCTTTGTTACTGCAACAATGGATGCATATGATCATTCACGTCTTCACCATGTCTCTAGCCGGGAAAGCCCTAGATTGGTATCGTGCATTGCCACGTTTCTCCATTTCGACTTTGGAAGAACTCTTGACCCAGTTTGTGACACGCTTCAAGTATAACTTGAAGCCAGAAACCACGCTGGATCAGTTGATGAGCGTGAAGCAAGACCCATTAGAACCAGTCCAAAAATTCATTCAACGATGGAGTGCAACCCTTAACGAAATCTGTGAACCTATCGCGGAGGCTCATTTACTAGTTGTCTTTAAAGGTGCAATGAACGACTTCATCAAATCAGAACTATATTATCTTACTCCACGCTCACTTAGTCAAGCTTTCGCTCAAACAAAAAGCATACAAGATGCAGCCGAGGCAAGTAAAGACCCGACTTATGTCACATATAGGAACAATTTCACAAAGAAGGACAAAGGTAAGGCCCCAACGACCATGGTGGCTACTATAGTAGCTGAGGCTAAACCCAAACATAGCAACAGCAAAAACAAGAATAACAAGAAATCGGCCATGCCTGCAGCTGACTCAGAGCCTAAGCTAGACCAAGCATTACAACCCGCCGCCCCCGCACCCAAGACATCTACATATACTAAACCTAATTTCGAACGTAAAGATCATTCAAAATATACTCCGCTGCCCCTTAAACCTTCAGAACTCCTGAAGCAACTATTGGCAGGGGGATACATTTAACACAAGAGAATGTCAAAAGAAGCAAACATGAGACATCGATGCTACTACGAGCTCCTTAGAAATCCCTCTTTAGCCCTACCCAACGAACCTCCAATCCCTAAAGGTTTTAGGTTGGACAGGTTTTACGACTACCATCAATTATGTGGCCACACCACAGATTATTGTTTATCATTGCAAGATGACATCCAAAGACTGAGTGACCTAAGGCATTTGGTGTTAGATGAAAGTAGCCTAGTACGTCCCGAAAACCAATCCATGTACATCTATACCGACCCACTCAACGCTAACAATTCCAGTTACATAATAAATGCCATCAATATTGACAATGATCCCACTCCACCCTTCTAACCATTTTTGATTCGCGTGCCTCAGCGTAGTATGCCCATGCCACCAATGGCTAGCCCATAGTTGCCCTTCATTCTGAAAGTCCCACCACAAACATCTACCTCTGCACCACCCATTGGCAGGGCCATGCAACCTCATCTGCTAACACCTCTAGCCCCATTTGTCATTAGAACACCAGCATCTTCAATAGCCACCATCCCGTGTAGCAACAAGCAACCTCCTCGCCCTACAACATGAGAGACCTACCTGACGAGCAAGGTGTCGAAGAGGAATACCATCAAAAGCATCTCTAAGACTACACCTTTGCCCTTTAAATCCATATATTTGTCATCAAGAACGAAGGTCAATGCAAGCACACAGCCTGTGACATCCTATCATCAAAAATTTGAACCTGGGTTTGGGGTCATCTCCCCTCGGGAGATTCATCTTCTAGGAAGAATCGAAGAGGAGAGTGTCAAATAGACGAGTGGCCAAGACTTCTTGAACGCCCTAACCTAGGTTGGGCAAATCCTAAAGCAAAAAAATACCATGTTAAGTCTATACGACTTAGTTATGGTATCCGCCCCTCATCGTGAGGCTCTAGTCTGCATGTTAATGGCAATCCCGGTCGATGAAAACATGCCAGCAGACGAGAAAATGATCCACTCAGTCATACTCCCCTCCGCACCCATGGAGTCTGCATCTCCATTAACTTTCAGCAACAAAGCCCTTAAGGATGATCCCGAAAAGGGCCAAGTGACTACTGCGCCTCTCTTTATCACAATTCGGGTTGGTCAATACTGAATTCGAAGGGTGCATGTTGACAATGGGGTGACCACAAACGTCATCTCTTTTCCTATCATAGAGAAACTGGGGTTGGTCGACCAGATCAAACCAACAGCGATGTCGTGCCTGTGGTCCTTCAACGGGGCACGTGTCCTGGTAAAAGGCATAGTTCATGTAAACTTCATAGTAGGGAATGAGCTCCCCACGGACGCAACATTCTTCGTAGTCGAAGAAATGCCCAAGTTTAACCTAATCTTGGGAAGATCATGGTTAGCACAACTCGGGGCGGTTTCCTCGCCTATACACCAGGAAATCCACTTACCATACAAGGGTAGAGAGGTGATGATCCATGGCGACGGGGCGGTAACGCAAACAATTAGTAACCTAAACACAAAGCAAGGTTCAGAGGTTACAACCTCTGAAGATGAGGTGTCCGTTCATGCATGCATCAACCATACAGCGAAGGGATCAGCCCATCGAAGTGACCTCCAGGTAGAAAACATCTGGGTGGAGTTGCCCTTTCAAGCGAACGACAGTTGCACGAGCAAAGGCTCTGGAAAAATGCCTCAACCTTACATCCCTATCAACCCACGAAAGATCAGGAGACAACTATGCGTAGCATAGCAACCTTGCGACCTCTCACCCAGTCACCATCCTTGCATATCCGCTTTCTACTTAGCCTACCAGGCTATCGTCTTTTCGGCACAAAACTAACAAACGGCCCAAAATGGCCTAAAACTAACAAAAGGCTTAAAACTAGCATTATCACCTTCGCTTTACTCATTACGCAAATGGCCCGAAATGGCGTAAAGTTAGTATACCAAAATACAAAAACTTCACATGACACACATACTAACACGAAACTAGTTTTCCTTTCTGGAATTTTGCATTTCAGTCAAAATTTTTTGCTCATTGGCAGTGTCTGTAAACTCTTCCAAAACAAAAGAGAGAGAGGGGGGATCTACCCTCATGCTCTCATAAACTATCCCTGTTCGCATTGCCTTCGCCACTTCTTTCTACCGCATTCACTTGCACATCGTCTGCTCCCATATCGCCCCCTATTGACACCTCATTCCCGCCCTCCACAGGCCTTACATCCTCATTGAGAGCCTGCATCTCGAAGGATAAAGTAGTTAGTAGGGGCATAAATGCAATAAATAACAGCTATAGCAAAGCATCAAAGCAACTAACCTGAGGGGAGCCTGCGTCCGTCACAAGAGGTATCTAGTCTAGACTAAGCCTGAGGCGATGCTCAATCTCCTCCATCAAGATATTCACCCAAGGCATGTCGTTAGGTTCAGCATTCGCAGTGGCAACTTTCTCCTTTTCCAAAGTTTTCCATCTTAGAGGTCCTAGGGAAAGGGAGGTCATGGCAGTCTCCCCTGTAGGAAGGGTCACCTCCAAATTTGGGGACTCCGTAACCTGCACCTACTCTTTAAACTTGGCATAAGCCTCAGAAGCACGGATGGCCTTCACAAACGCCTCGTACGAGAAAGCCTCCACAGTAGCATCTTTATACAGCCTTCGATGGGTTTTTTTCTTGCTTGTATGTATACTTGTGGTCCCTCTAGGCCTTCCCCCATTCAAAGATCTTGGCGCTAATGTCCTTCATATCTTGGCACTTTTGGGCCAGCAAATTCATCTGCATCTACTGCTCAACTATTTTGCAGGTGGAGTCTACGTTCTGATGGACGACAGTCCAAAATTTGGCGTAATCGACCATAGCCCTTTGTGACTCCATAGGGTCGGGACTACGGTTTACGAGGAAATCGATCCTCGACTTGAGGTTCTCCACCTCGGCAACCAGTTCCGTCTCTCTCTGCTCGCTCCTATGAGCCCATTTCCACAATTCCTCGTTGGTGCATCTACATTCCCATAGGGAGTGTGCCGAGTGCAAAACACATTTGTAAGCCTCGTCAAATACTCAACGAGGCACTTCAGCCACGTCGAAAGAAAGTGTAGACACCGTGCCAATTTCCATGGGTCGAGCCAGGTCCCATTTGAGCTGAGAGGCTGTAGAAAATATGACAATCATGTCAACATGACATAAATCAATATGTTTAAGAGTTGTAGCGTAGCAGCATAGGGGCTATTAACACTCCTACTCACCCGCACGAGGATCCGCCTATTGAAGGCATTTGATCATGTCATCAACTAGTCCCTAAACAAATATAATCTTGTCAGGAATTTTAGCCCACGACTCCGTCTGGGGCAGAGAAGGTCCTGGTATATCAGCAGTAGCATCTGTTACATAATTAAGCATGACAGCAGCAACCACAATTAAGCATAACAGTAACAGCCGAGGTGGACTATGGTAGGGTACATCCAAAACCTAAGCTCACCACTATTCGGTTGTTGTCTCGCATCATGCTAGCTCAAGACAATTGCGGTGGGTTCTGTAGAAGGTCCAGCCAGGTCCGTAGGAACTCCTACCTCAAGCGTTAGTGCTTTCCCTTTCAGGAGGGCAATGTTTTTCTTATTTTGGGAAAACATCGCTTCATTGGTAGGGAGAGGCTCCCTAAGGACAAGATCCCCTGCCCTGGAGACAAGAGCTCCAGTATCCCTAGTTGGGACCATCTCTTCCAAAGCTGGGCTCCCCGTGTCTCTATTTGTCGCCCCCGGTCTAAGGGCCGACACTTCCTCGTCACCTTCTTCTTTGCCTTCTTCTTCTACTATCCGCAAAGGATATGCACATAATAAATTGAAGTTGATTGACTCAAAACTAATACCATGCCACAAAGCACCATTTAGCTAAGCATGAAATAGTTAGCATTCTAAACGCTCACCAATGGGGGGTTGCGTTCACCATAACTTGAACCGCAGTCATCGCTCCTCTTCACGAGGGCTTTCCCTGGCCAGGGGAGGTCTCTTTCTCCATAAATCCATAGGAATGGTCTCAGCCATAAGGCGATCACCATGGGTCATGTTGCCAAGTATGGTAGGGGGAGTCTCCCCTACGCTGTCCTAGCCACAAGCGCTACGAACCGTCAGGCCTTTAGTCATTACGGAAAATGAATCCCCGATCACTTCCAAAGGAGCCTGGGCTTGCATGGTCTGAAAGACCTATCAAATCCATGGCTTGAGGATTTGCTCGCGATCCAGCTTGGACCAGACCCCATCCTCCTAGACCACCAGGAACTCCGAAAAGCTCTTTAGACAACCAATGTAGAAGGCGTAGTGCATGTTAGAACGGGACTCTGTTTGCTCACGGAGCCCCAAAATCTTGCCTTATAAGCCATTACATAGGAATTCGGCCTAGTTATAGTGAGCACCCTCCTTCACAACTTCTCGCATGATCCAAGCCTACCCAAGCCCCAAGATCTTTCCTTGGGTAAGTAGATGAGGGAACGCACGAGCACAAAAGACTAGGTATATCCCCATGACAGGACCGTCCTTAAGCTTTTCCATAGGGAACCCTTTCCGCTCCTTGGTGAGCCTCAGCCACTCCTCAATATGCTACTTATGGAGGGTCAACTCCTGCTTGCCCTTCGACATCACATCGGCACCATCATTAGGAATGCCAAACAAATCTGCGAATAGCTGGTCACTAATGTTAATGACCACCCACACACCCTACACATATGTGCGAAAGAGACTCACCTGCCCAGAAAAAGAATTGACCAGGGAAATCATCTCGGCAGCAGGGATGCCCAGATTTGATGCCATAAAAAAATCCATAAGCCTGGCCATCTGAGCAAGGGGCTTGGAGCCCCTCGTTCCAACCAGCTCTGGCTGGCCAATACCTCACCATATTTGAAATAGATGTTTCCCCTTTGTCCTCTGGCGGTCACCACTGTCACTTCGCAGGGCTTCTTCGCTCCTGCCGTAATAATCACAAAACACTATTTAAAAAAAATGACACTCACTTGTTAACCCACCAGGCCTATATAGTGAGGGGAATAGTGGGAGTTCAGCTGTTAAGACGGTTTCAAGCATGACTTGCTTAAAAGGTTCCCTCCACTCCTTGTCCAGCCAACCCTTCATCCTGAAATTATTGTAGAAGGAGGTGAGCGTGTGTAGGAGGGGACAGTATCCTTCCCCGCAAAGAGCAATCATGCCCACTCACAGGCTTTTTGCAAAGGCAAATTCCTGTAGGGGCAGTTGTGCGACAGTCAATTCATCCGGCTGATCATGAACGCCATCGTCATTTAGATAGAACCTGATGACAAATGCACGCTATCAACCCTCAGCCAAGCACAGCCAATGTCTCACAACATAAAAAAAATAGAGACGTGAAACTCACCCACCAACACAGTAGACAGTCCCCTGTGGGTTTAGAAAATACGTTGCCATATGGTGCACAAGGTACAATGTGTTGAAGGGATGATAACACTAGTATTCTGGCATGTCCCAAACCCAGGCCAAGCGCCTCAACCCTATGGAATGTGGGGAAGACCCCCCTCCTATCTTGCCTAAAGTCACATTGTCAAAAAGATATCTCAGGATGCCCCGATTTGGCCCTGGCAGAAAGCCTCTATCACGCCAGACGCCCGCGCCTCATCCGAAGAGGACCAAACCATGACACTAAACTGGCTGAGGAGGAATTGCAAGAAGTCTCGTGCCCCAACCCTAAACTAAACCGCTCGACCTCCCAAACATACCAAAGGAGGGGGAACGTTGGCCATAGGCCCACCTACATGACATAAGACTCCTTCTAGGTCCAAAACGATCAATCTAGACCTTCACCCTACCCTGCATAACAGAAACAACAGACAGTGACATCAAACATGAAGATAATATGTGTGCAATGTAGCAGTGCCTAGCCGACCATAAGTAAGACATAGCATGATCCTTGTTCATCACAGCACAACAAAGATGCAAAAGTCTAGCGTAACAAGAGCATGCAAGTAACTTGATGTAGCAATAAGACAACTAATGGCAAACCCAAACAGAACACGTGCCTACGTCACACATAACTAAACCCCCTCCCAAAGGTTTCACGGTCTAGCAGCTTAAAGGACCTTGGTCTCGCAGCCATGGCAATAGTCATGATAGTAATGGCCTTGCATATAACCACAACAAGACCCTTGCACAATAGAAATGATCAAGAGAAAGCAAGACCACGACAACACCAAAGACAAAATGACATAGCTACAGAAAATACCAATAGTGAAATAAATAAGACATAAAACCAGAGCAGAAGAGGATAGAAGGTGCAAAGAGAAAAGGATGGAAGAGACGTATAAAACTCACTGGGTCAATAGTATGTCCTCCCACACCGGAACGCTCGCCCGCGGCCCACGTCTCAAGGTCTTCTGCGCCTCCCTGACTTTCGCAAGCACCAATTGAGTCTTGGGAGCCATAGTCTTGCTCGCAGATTTATGACCTTCATAGAAATTTGCCTCGATATGGATTCACACAGTGGCTCCATGCTCCGAAATCGCCGAAGTGCTCCTATAAGGATTATGCGCTTCTAGAGCAAAAAACAACGAAATTACCAGGATCCAACCCCTATTTATGGCAGTAATAGCAAAATGGAAAAACTTATTTTCTCTTTCTCCGATTAAGGCAGGGGCAGCAGGGGCGGCAGGCGGCGTAGCATGCTCGCCACGACATCATGACACTATTAGCATTTAAACCTTGGCATGATCCAAGTCAGTCGCTGGCCTTCTCGAAAATAAAAATGATATGATAATATTTCAGCTAATAATGGCCGCAATCCGCACTGACGTCGAACAAAGTAACCACGCTTCTTGCATCAACAATCACCTGGCGTGCCTCGACATAAGGATAGCATAGTCCTTAATAGTTTCACACCTTCATGCCTGCATTAACCGCTCGACACGTCTCATGCTCGCAACACTACCTCTCTTATCTTTGTTTAGCGTAGCAAGACTTCGCATATCACATTATAGTAATCCAAAATGACATTTAAACTAGTGAGTCGTCATCCATATATGACTTCACAATTCATATCAACAATGACTATGTCTTCGACCATCCTAGATTCCTGTGCCTAGGTGGTACACCACAACCCTAAGCAAGCAAACCTCCAATCTTTACATTTCCTTATTTAGCAAGTCGCATCTCGATGTTGCTTTGTAGATTTACGTTCCGCACAATCTCTGGTGATCCTTACCCAGGCTCTCATCTTGTGATGGTAGGTTAAGTAAGAAATGGAAACCCACCATGCCCTGTCCATGCCCCTAATATTGACAGGACCACTGGGCAAGCTCGCAAGACAGTTAAACCCCGACGCGATCAACTGGGAATCGGTTGCAATCGATACTATAGAAACTTTAGAAACACCCCTGGATTTTCCCAAACACCTGGTCCACATCCTAGATTTGGAAGCCAGAGATGTAACAAAGGATCCGCTCATTGAGATACTCGTAACCTGTACAAGGATGGAGGTAAAGACATTAAGACTTAGCTCTCTACTAGACACACAAATACATGAGGGCATAGTTAAAACCTTGCAAGAACACGTTGACGTCTTCGCATGGTCCTATGAAGATATGTCAGGCCTAGATCCATGGTTAATTCATCATAATATCGTCCTCAACCCCCACATGAAGGTAGTCAAGCAAAAGACGTGTAAAATCAAGCCAGAAATCGCACTAGCCATGAAGGAGAAGGTCACTAAGTTATATTGAGCAAGTTTCATCCGCGCAGTTAACTATTCAGAGTGGGTGTCCAACATCGTTGTGGTTTCGAAGAAAATAGGAGGGATACGAATGTGTATAGATTTTCGAGATTTGAACAAGGCAATGATCAAAGATAACTTTCCACTACCAAACATCGATTAACTCATCGACACCATGGCTAGGCATGCTTTGCTATCCTTCATGGATGGTTTCTCCGGATATAACCAAATCTGCATCAACCCGGAACACCAGTTGTCAACCACCTTCATGACTCCATGGGGAACCTTCTGCTATACCATGATACCCTTTGGACTCAAGAATGCTGGGGCAACATACCAGCAAGCCATGACGTACATTTTTAGTAACCACATCCTAGAAACGTTAAATGATTATGTAGATCATATAGCAGTTAAGTCCAAGGAGGCGGCCCATCACCCGCGCGACCTAGAGTTAGTCCTCAAGTGTTGTCAAAGGCACGACTTACGTCTCAATCCTAAGAAATGTGTCTTCGGAGTAAAGACCGGGCGCATGTTAGGGTTTGTAGTATCAGAGGTTGGAATACAGGTGGACCCAGACAAAGTCAAAGCTGTCGTCAACCTAGTGCCCCCCACAAACCTAAAGGAGTTATGTGGTCTACAAGGCAAAGTGCAATTCATTCGAAGGTTCATAGCAAGACTAACTGATAAGTTACACCCCATGCAACATCTTATGAGAAAAGGGGTTAACTTCAAGTGGACAGTCCAATGTCAACAAGCCTTCGACAACCTAAAAAAGGAACTCTCCCACCTACCAACAGTGTACCCGTCGCAAAGGGACAAGCCTTTCTTCATATACCTCGCCACCTCCGACGCATCCATAGCAGCACTGCTATGTCAGAAGCGGGACGATGGCTCTGAGATACCAGTGTATTACCTAAGCCACGCATTAGTATCATACGAGAAAAAATATAATGAGGTAGAAAGGAATTGCCTCACCTTAGTGTTTGCGCTAAAAAGGTGGCAGCACTACCTATTCCACAGCATAACCAACATCATTTGCAAAAGCAATGTACTCCAGGCTATCACTGGAAACCTATACGAAAGTAGCAGGATAGCCCGATGGAAGGCCATAACTACAGAATTTGATCTACACTATGTGAGCCAATCATCAACAAAAGGCCAAGCCATAGCAACCCAATTCATGGCCTCGCCAGTTGACGATCAGGCAGTCATCGACCCCGAGTTCCCAAACGAATACGTGAGCAATGTTGCTATCGTCCCATCGCATTTCAAGGTAACCTTACACTTCAGTGGCACCTCAACTATGCAAGGAGGTAGTTCCGTTGTCGTAATCACATTCCTCTCTGAGGAAATGTACCCATCCGCTTATCACTTCGCATTCCCATGCACTAACAACATGGCGGAATATGAGGGGCTACTCAGAGGCCTCTTAACTGCCCGTGCACTACATGTGCGACACCTGGCGATCCGAGGAGATTCATAACTAGTTGTGAATCAAATTACCAAAGTTTACACCTGCAAGGCTACACATCTGCAATACTACTGCAACCTAGCAAAGGTCTTATTAAAACAATTCGCAACCACTGACGTGCAACACGTGCCACGCAGGGAGAACGGCATAGCAGACGCCTTAGCTACCCTCGCATTAAACATCCCATCGCATTCCTTGGCGAACCTACCCACTACGATCATAGAATGTGCAGAACCTATCATTCGAACAGAACACGTGGTGTCTATCGACGCTGCAGACACCCCGGAATGGTACGATAACATTAAAGCATACTTGCAGCATGGCGAACTCCCAGGTAGATTGACATCAGGCCAGAGAGATGCGATCCACAAACATGCTCGGCAATACGTGCTCGTAGGAAGTGACGTCCTATGTCAGTGGTCCTACGATGGGATATTGCTGGCATGAGTGGGTGCTGAGTACGCACAGAGGGTAGTTAATGAGGTCCATGAAGGGCTGTGCGGTGGGCACATCGCACCTAGGGCTATGGCAGCAAAGATCAAACGCCTAGGGTATTATTGGCCCTACATGGAGCACGACTACTTGTCTAAAGNAAGTATTTTACTAAATGGATGGAGGCTATTCCTCTGAGGAAAACAACATCCCCACAAATCTGCCACTTCATCCTCAATAATATCGTGACTAGGTTCGAACTTCCAATGACCATTGTGATCGACAACGGACCATAGTTCAACAGTAAGGAAACCCAGACCTTCTGCAGTAACTTGGGCATTAAACAATCATTTTCTTCCCCCTACTACCCGCAGGAAAATAGACAGGTGGAGGCTACAAATAAGTCCATCATCAACCTACTGAAGCAGATGCTTAGCAACAGCAAGAGGCGGTGGCACGAGCAAATACTCTATGTCCTCTGGGCCTATTGAACAACTTGGAGAACTGCGACAAGTAAGACCCCTTACAGTCTCGTTTATGGATTTGAAGCTGTGTGGCCTCTTGAGTTACAGGTACCCTCACTCTAGATGATCCTGTCCAACGTTGTGAGTGAAGCCCAGAACAACAAATCGCAAGCCATCGACCTCAACTCACTGGAGGAGGAACGCGTGCAGACACTAAGATGGATCGAGTGCTATCAAGATAGGCAATGGCAAAAGCACCATGCAGACTAGCATCAACGGCTAGTACAAAAGGGAGATCTCATCCTCAAGGCCGTTTGTGAGTACGCAAGTAAATTCTTAGCCAACTGGGAAGGGCCTTACGTGATCGTTAAAGCCTTCAAGAATGGAGGTTTCAAACTGGGGGACATGGACGGCAACAAGTTTGCCAACCCGGTGAACCACATGCACCTCAAGCCATACTACATCTAAGGTGCAATGGCAGTGCACGCCACCATCCGTTATGATAATAAACTGGCAACCGCGCCGATCAGCATTTGCAATGACGATAGACTAGTAGCACCAAACAGCATCCGCCACGATGGTAAACTGGCAACAGCAGTCCACCATGACGTAAAACTAGCACTATTAGTCCACTATGACTATAAACTGGCATCGCGCATCCATCACGATGTAAAACTAGCGTGTACGGTCCCCTGGGACCCCAAACCAGCACAATGGTCCACTGAGACCCTAAACCAGCACCCGGTCTACCAGGACATTAAACTGGGTTCGCGCCTCATCCTCAACATGTACCATCACCGACTGCGCGTCGAACGAAGGGGCACAATACCAGCATGAGGGTGGGACATCACTGTCCTAGGATGCAGTTCTTGATGTAAGAAAGGCGCGGCCTGAGGCGTATGTGTCGCCATCTCTGGTGTCATGCTGACCCTTCGAAGACAATGTACAATGTCACACGGGCCCTCCGAACCTACCGTCGCTATGGCCCACCACCCTGATGGTAGCTCCTGAGCCCGTTCTCGCTTCTGAGGTGCTAACAGTATTGTGGCCTAGCCACAATATTGTTGTGCTTTCATTCCCCTCCAAGGTTGCGGCTCACACAATGTTTGGCTATGTGGCAGCTGATCCCATAGCTAAACTTAGCGCGCATGTCTTTTGCGGGGATCCCGATGCATCCGCGCCCCCAGTGCCCTAGGGGATAGCTCCCTCCACGGGCAGTGCTGCCAAGACCACTGCTGGCCTCCCTGCTTTCGGCATCTCGCACTAGCAAGCGTGCCCAAGGGTAACAACAATGCCACCAGCCCACAAAACATCATCCTTGCAGGAACATCCC
Source organism: Gnetum montanum (assembly GCA_015680685.1). Classification (NCBI taxonomy): domain Eukaryota; kingdom Viridiplantae; phylum Streptophyta; class Gnetopsida; order Gnetales; family Gnetaceae; genus Gnetum; species Gnetum montanum. The sequence goes on from MNCI01026467.1 coordinate 284,063, forward strand.
CCTGCAGCAACAAGAGCTACAACATCGCAAAGTGAGTGCCTCGACTAGCATGGCTTTTTGAGAGTGCAAATTTCAGCATGCACATAACACAGCTCGTCATGCATAAAGCTCTGATAGGTAGGTCTAGACCTTCCGTGGATGCAATATAGCTCATCCTGCAGAGGGGACACCTGCCTACAGGAGGTTGAAGAACAGCGCCAGTCAGAGATGAAAACATAAACAAGCCCCTCAGAGCACTCCGACGAGGGACTCGGCTAAACATCATCTCTGCTCTCTGCCTTAACCTCCACAGCACCAATGCAGCAACCTCGAGCACAGCCAAGTGACATCCCAGTACCCATCGAACGACGACCTCAGGGTTTCTCTTGCTGCAGTGTTTTGTATTCTTTGCCGATGTCCATCGATCCTATTCTCCAAACGTCGACAAAGAGGGGCCAATGAAACACCCTAAAAGAAAACACGGGGTCATCCTAGCTTCACTAGGCCCTTGCGGTCTACATAGCACCATGCCAGTCCATCGGGAAAGAACGTTCTAAGCCCAGGATGGCTAGTTCGGTAAATTTTCTACTTTAGGCATGGGCGAGTTCCATGCCAACTCGCCCGCCTACCAAAGTAGTCTACACAGTCGAAATCCTACTTAGAAATGATGTCCAAAATCAGTGACAGTAGCCTAGGTGCACAGGAGAAGAAGTTCAGCAAGTTTTCTAAGTCACAAAGCCTGCTACGCTACGATGTGTAGCGTAGCAAGCCTCAGAAAACAAC
>MNCI01026467.1:285498-306156 GCA_015680685.1 Gnetum montanum
CGGAACAAGATGTTACGCTACATGATGACATATGGCATAGCGTAGTAACAACTTCACCCCCCTCACCCAATCTCGAGTTCTGTAGTGATGTCTATTTTCGCTAGGAAGCGGCGGACCATGTCTGCTACTACGCTATGTTGAGCTACACAGCACAGCAAGGCATAGCAATCCTGTGGAAAGGGATGGAAGGCAGTTCGGAAGGCAAAATCAACAAAGTCCACAAAACTTGCACTATGGCAGAATAGGTTAAAAAAATCAGCAAAGTTGCCGCAGTCGCTATGCTACGCTACATAGCGTAACATCATGTAGCAAGTATGTGACATACGGCAAGACACACGGCAAGGTGCTACGCCATGATAAGTAAGCCACGTCGCAAAACACAGCGTGGCAGGCAGGTGGCCACGCGACATCAATGCACTCCACCTCAATCAAGCCATTGGTAGATGCCTCTAGGAGCCAGTGGTGTAGTCACGACGTAGTAGGATCGTAGTTATTGCTTGCGTCGCAACAGTCTGGCAAACCCAATGGTTACAAATGGCTCAAGTAGCACCAGTAAGGAGGCGAAGGTTTGCAACACATAATATTCAAACGGTCACGTTTGCCCACCTTCCGCCCTATAAATAGCCCGTCAAACAGCATGCAAAAGACCTGTCCAAAAAAAAGAAAGAAAAAGAAAGAGAAAAGAAAAAAAAAGGGAGTCTCCTTGACTGAAAAAAAAACAAAAAAGATGCATTTGCAATCTGACAATAAGGAAAAGAAAAAGGAGAGGTGAACAATCTATGATAGGAACCTCTCTCGGCTGGCATAAAGCCCATGGCCTCAATCTACCACCTTGGTAGGATCCCACCCGCATTGTATATACGTGAAGTCTGTGTCCAAGTGCACAGCCATTTCTTGTTTCCCGGCACGCTTTGGCCATTTTCAGAACCTTCTGCACTCCATCACGCAGCCGATTGTGCCACTCCCTGACTGGACAGATTTGTAGCTCTAAAGCGGTGCATGTTCTTAACTGTATCTTATGTTATTTCTTATTTACTTTCTGGCTTCCTTGCACTATTTCTTTTTTTTTTTGCTCATCTTCGAGCATCGTCTCATATTACTGTTGCACTTATGCTTATTCGTTATTTTGCATTGTCGTTTTATCTTTTTTTTAGTCCCTTTTCTTTCTCACTGAATTTACCCATAAGTGCCATCCCACAACTCGTACTGTTTATATTGCAAAAGGCTATATTGATGCCAATGTAAGTTCCTATATGATCGACCAGATTGTTAAGGGCACCCCATGTTCATACACACCCAGCACCACCCTCCCACGGGCATGGGGTTGGAACTGTTGTGTCCGCCGACCTTGGCGTTATTCCAACCACCAACATTTTCGGTCGCTACAACCATCATACGTGGTGACAATGCCCCATCCACCCAATAGCCCTTCACAACCTCTGTCCGAAATGATGTTAAACTATCCCACATCCGAAATGACGTTAAACTAACAAGGGCCCGAAAAGGCCTTAAACTAGCTTACAGCCTGGAACAGCCTAAAACTATCACTTTTTGCATTACTTTCCTTTCATTCATCCATTTTAACTCTGTTTACAACAGGTGTTGCTTGATGTTTTTTTCTTTATAGTTGATTTTTGTAGGATCTTGCAGGCACACAGCATGACCATGCATGCAGCATCACACCTTACACAAGCAAGATAAGCACAGACAATCCGCTATGACTATAAACTGGCACAGCTCGTCCTTGGCATCATGACTTAAAATTGATACCATAGAATAGTCCTGGCATCATGACTTAAACCTGATACCATAGAATGGTCCTGGGGCCATGACTTGAAACTGGCACCATAGAAAAGTCCTAGAGTCATGACGATAAACTGACACCACAGAGCTCCATCTGGTATGACACCAAACTGCCACATCTGTCTGCCATGATGTGAAATTAGCATCTAGAATCCACTAAGACTATAAACTAGTTTACCTCTTTACAGTCTGCTACAGCTATAAACTAGCAATGCACCATTCACTACGATGCTAAACTGGCACCGTCCAAAGGGTTACGATGTGAAACTAACCCTCAACAGTCTGCTAAGGCTATAAACTAGCGAGATCATCGACAACCAGGAAAAACTTGAAAAGACGTGTTGCTGTAATTGGCTATTCATGTTTCACAAAGACTTGCTGCATGATTTGTCCCATGGACCCTAATGAAGCTAATGCTGTTCATGATTCTATTTGCCTTGAAATTCCACATGATGACTGCATTCCATTGGCTACATTCAAGTTTAAAGTGTTTTGCTAACTAAATCGTTTGTGTTTTTCTTGTCCCCTTGGAGTTGTGTTTGTAGGATGACATGCCTGAGGTGTTCACGCATGGATGCACTTCATCATGATGACAAGGTATGACATTCTTCCTTACTCTTGCAATTGGGTTAATCAATCCATTCATAAGTACATTCTAGACTCCTGATTCATTCCCTATTCCTCATCATGTTTTCCTTACCCTACTTAGTTACATTCCCTTGATACAATATTCATCCCAAAACTCTTGATGCACTGTTGGACACTGTGATTATCTAAGCATTTGCAACACAAAACACAATGCACAGTACATGATACAAATGCAAGTGCATGAGCATAAGTACAGCACTAAAAAGCAAGCTCTTAAAAAAAAGGTCACATTGACATCATAGACCAAAGATCATTAGCTCTTCTTATACAAGCCCTAGGCGAGAAGATGATTGTCTTGGAAAAACACTTGTGTCTCAAATGATCATGTTTCACATCATCGTGTGGCTTTGGCTGTTCACAACGAGCTCCCTTAAACATGACGGTCCCATTTCTCTAAAGAACGCACCTCCAATGTCTTGGTTCCGAGTCTGTTGAACACTGGCTATTGACAAGGATCAAAGATATGGCTCGTTCACATGAGAGCATTCCTCTCCCACAATCCCAGAAGTAATCATAACCCTTGATCAACTCCTTGCTTCCCCCGATTACAACCAATTCCCTTGCATCTTGAACCACATTCCCTCAATCCCATTTACTTTTGAAAACGGTGCGATGACATCCGGCCATGGGTTGATCGATAATGCATGGTACTATGTTGATTGTAGTGTTTTGTACTTCTTTGTCAATGACTCTCAGGTGAATTCCTCCAAACATCAACAAAGAGGGACCAATGAAACACCCCAAATTTCGGCCTAGCACTTTGAAACGAGAAAAATTTAGAGCCTCTTGAGTTTTGGAAGGCAAATATTTGGCTGAGGCATGGAACTCACACTCAGCTTGTCAAGCTAGCTTGCCCACACTTGGCTTGTCAAGCTAGCTTACTCACACTTGGCTTGTCAAGCTAGCTTGGCCACGCTCAGCTTGTCAAGCTAGCTTACTCATAGTCGGCTTGTCAAGCTAGCTTGCCCACACTCAGCTTGTGAAGCTAGCTTACTCATAGTCGGCTTGTCAAGCTAGCTTGCCCTCAGTGTGAGCAACTCCAAGAGCCTTAAAATCGAGTCAAAATGGTCTAACTTCGAAGGTGCAAGACATCCTCGGGGCCCACTGATGACCGCTCCAAGTTTTAGCATTAAAAATCCAAGATTTCAAGTCAAAATCGCACAAATCTTGCTACTCATGCTGAGGTCAAGCCAAGGTCGCGCTGGCAGCATGAGTCCAACGTGAGTAACCTGAAATAGCCCCAAAACAGTGTTAAAATGGCCTAATTTCTAGGGTACAAGGCCCCCTCAAGGTCCACTAATGATTGCTCTAGGTCCCAGCCCTCAGAATTCTGGTTTCAAGCCCAAAAATACACCATTTTTAGCACTCATGCTGGGGTCACACTGGAGTCACACCCAGCTCACGCTGATAGCGTGAGTCCAGCGTGAGTTGCCAAAATGACCTGAATCAAGGCACAAACAAGCTCAGATTCAGCATGTAGGTCATTCCAAAGGTCAGGCAGTAGTTACACTTGAAAGACAAGTCTCAAAGATCAAGATTTGGTGTGAAATGTACCATCCCAGCTTGCTCATGCCAGGGTCACGCTGAGGTCATGCCCAGCTCACACTGGCAGCATGAGTCCAGCATGAGCACTATTCACCAACGTGAACACTATTCACCAGCATGAGCACTATTCACCAGCGTGAGCATTATTCACCAGCCTGAACACTATTCATCAGCATGAACACTATTCACACCAAGACAAAAGCACTCCAAACGCACGCTAAGGACATGCCAAGACCAAATTAACTCATACTGGGAGCCCTGATGAAGCAGATATGCCTCAAACAGCCACAGAACCACTCAAATCAACATCCTGTAGCATTTGATTCAAAGGACCATGAAGTTTTAAGCGAGCTAGAGTTAATCCCTCTTGAATTTTATTGTAAATTTTCATTGTAAGCCTCACCATCTGTGAGCTTGTCAAGCTCTTACGCTGCTTCCATGGGCATAAGCTAGCTTGTGTTGTAAGATACAGTGCACCTGATCAAAAACCTAGCCCTCCTACACACAACCAACTCACACATAGCTGTCTACTAGACACATGTCACACGATCCTATTTCCTCTCATCTCTCGGCCATCAATTCCATCCACGGATTTTGTGCCCAAGCCCAGCCAAACCCTATAAATACCTTGTCAATTCACTTAAACAGGGTGGAAAATTCTAAAGAAAGAGAAACTTTGAACCTTGAACGCTTAGGCACACGAGACTCCTAGCATCCAAGCACCCGCAAACACATCACCACATCACTCCGGGGCTTAGCGCTTGACTTGCTATCACACACACAACTACGCTTTGACCAGTGCACACTCTTGTTAAACAATACAATGCAGTTTCATTATTGCCTTCCATTTATATTGTTTACTCTGTTTACACTTTGTTTACAATATAGCTCTGTTTACACTTCGTTTACAATTTAGTCTCTATTTACGCTCTGCGCTCTGTTTACATTTCGTGTCGCTATTTGCATTCCATTTACACCATTTACGATAACCCCAGTGCAGGCCATAGCATACGCTTGGGGAAGTCCTTGGTTGATTTGCGTGCAGACCATCCAAGGCACTCTACTTTCATTTTTCTAGCTTGCCCTCATGCAAAGGTAGGGTTAGCTATATCTTTCCGGAGATCTTTCGGCATTCATTTTTACCCCAACCTTACGTCGATGATTTTGGATGGTACAGACAATGCGCCACAACCTCCAGTACCCACACCTAAGACATCTGCACAACCCAAATCAAAATTTGAGTGTAAAGATTTCTCAAAGTACACCCCACTACCTCTTAACCCTTCAGAACTTCTAAAGCAGCTATTGGCAGCGGGGCACATCCAACACAAGCATATGTCAGAAGAAGAAATCAGGAGACATCAACGCTACTGCAAGCTCCTTAGGAACCCCTCTTTGGCCCTGCCCAAGGAGCCCCTAGTTCCTAAGGGTTTCAGGCTAGACAAGTTTTGTGACTATCACCAACAGTGTGGTCACAACACAGATTACTATCTGGCGTTGCAGGATGACATCCAGAAATTGATAGATTAGGGAAAACTAGTATTGGACGAAAGCAACCTAGTACGCCCTGAGAACCAATCTATGCATGTCTACATAGACCCCCTCAATGCCAACAATGCTAATTACATCATCAATGCCATCGGTATTGATAGTGATCCTAGGCCACCCCAGCAGCCATTCGTGGTCCGTGTGCCTCAGCGTAATGCACCAACACCACCAATGGCTGGCCGAGGCTCACAAAAGCTGTTCATTCTAAGAGTCCCTCCACGGGCATCCATCTCCATGCCACCTATTAGCAAAACTGAGCTACCACACCCGTTAACACCGTTAGCCCCTTTCATCATCAAGGGGCTGACTCCTTCGACAGCCCCCGTCCCATGCAAGACAGCTAAATAGCCTTCTTGTCCTAAAAAATACGAAGTGCGTTTCGTGGGTGAGACGTTAAGAGGAAGTACCGCCCCTGGTACTTCCAAGCCTATGTCTTCACCCCCTATGTCCACACCCTCATCGCCAAAGAGGGACATCACTATAACCGTACAATCCACGTCGCCCTGCCAAAAAGGGCCTAGACCTGAAATCGCCCCTCCTCGGGAAATTCGTCTTATGGGATGAATAGAAGAGGAGGAAAGCATTAAACAGGGGAGCATCCAAGACCTCTTGGATGCCCTCACTTAAGTCAAGCAACCTCTAAAATAGAAAAACACTACATTGAGCTTGTACGACCTAATCATGACGTCTGTCCCACACTATGGGACTCTGATCCACATGTTGACAGTGATTCTGGTCAACGAAGACATGCCAGTGGAAGAGGAAGTGATCTACTCGGTCATGCTCCCCTCCACACCTGCAGAGCTGGAACCATCTCAACTAAATTTCTGTGACAACGCCATTAGGGAAGATCCTAAAAGGGGCCAGGTGACTACAGCACCCCTTTTCCTCACAATTCAGGTCGGCCAATGCTGGATCCGAAGGATACACATTGATGATGGGGCTGCCATGAATGTCATCCCCTTCCCTATTATGGACAAGTTGGGCTTGGTCAACCAGATCAAACCCACAATGATGTCATGCCTAAGGTCATTCAATGGGGCACGTGTCCTAATGAAGGGCATAGTCTACATAGACTTCATGGTAGGGGACCAGTCCCCCACAAACGTGACGTTCATCATGGTCAAGGAGATGCCTAGGTTTAACTTGATTTTGGGGAGATCATGGTTAGCACAACTTAGGGTTATCTCTTCGCCCATTCACTAGGAAATCCAGCTACCATACGTAGGCAAAGAGGTGGTGATCATGGTGACGAAGTAGCAGCCCAAGCAATCAATAACATAGACATGGAGCTAGGCTCAGAGGTCGTAAACTCTAAGAATGAAGCGCCTGCTTATGCACATACTAATCATCCAGTGGGAGAATCGGCCCAGCAGGCTGATTTCCAAAATGAGAGCACGTGGGTTGAGTTGCCCTTCCAAGTGGAGGACAATGATGAAAATGAAGGCCCTGGTAAAATGCCTTGGCCTCACGTTCCGCTCAACCTATGATGGGTCAAGAAGCAACCCCACTGCTTTCTGCCCAGTCACCATCCTTTGTACATTACCATCTTTCATTGTTTATAATCCATCTATCTACATAAGTTACCAGTTAGCCATTGTTCAAGTTGTTAACGTATCACCTCTTTGGCATGTTACGCTATGGCCCGAAAAGGCCTAAAACTAGCAATGGCCCAAAATGGCCTAAAACTAGCAATGTCTCCCAGAGGCCCGAAATGGCCTAAAACTAGCAGAGGCCCAAAACGGCCTAAAACTAGCAAAGGCCCAAAACGGCCTAAAACTAGCAGAGGCCGGTTTAAAACTAGCAGCGGCCCGAAATGGCCTAAAACTAGTAATGGCCCGAAACGGCCTAAAACTATGCTTTCCCATAGCCCCAAATGTCCTAAAACTAGCTATGGCCCAAAACGGCCTAAAACTAGCAAGAGCCCAAAATGGCCTAAAACTAGCTATGGCCCAAAACGGCCTAAAACTAGCTATGGCCCGAAACAGCCTAAAACTAATAGTGGCCCAAAATGGCCTAAAACTAGCACATGAAAGCATGAAAATTTTACACAAAACATAGCACGTAGACAATGCACAAGTTAACGTAGAATCAATTTCTTTTCCAAAATTCTCTTCTTTATTCAAAACTTTTGCCTTTTGGACCATGTTTGCAAAAATTTTACAAAAATTCAAAATTTGAAAAAAAAATCCCATGCTATCATGGGTTGTCCCTGTTCACATCATCTTCTCCATTTATTTCTGCATCATTTCCTTTTGCACCGCCTTCCCCTGCATTGTCCTCCGTCGATTCTTCATTCCTTCCCTCTACGTGCCCTGCGCCCTCATCTGGAGCCTGCATCATAGGAATGAAGTGGTCAGCTAAAGCAACATCCTCAAGCTACAACAGAGCAAAATCATTAATACAGTAGAAAGCAACTAACCTGAGAAGGGCCTGCATCCATCTTGAAGGGTATCCAATCTAAACCGAGCCTGAGGCGGCGCCAGACCTCCTCTACCGTGATGTCAACCCAACGCCCATTGCTTGGTTCAACGTTCGCAGTAGCTCTCTCCCTTTCAGTGGTTATCCACCTTGGTGGTCCCAGAGAAAAGGAGGTGGTTGCAATCTCTCCTATGGAAAGGTCCACTTTCCAGTCAAGAGATTCCATAACCTTTACCTACTCTTTGAACTTGGCATAGGCCTTAGAAGCGTCAATGGCATTTACGAATGCTTTATACATAAACGCCTCCACAGCAGCGTCCCTGTATAATTTATGAGTAGTGGCATGTTCCAGTTTATACATATGTTTATGGTTTTTCTGGGACTACCCCCATTCGTAAACCTTGGCACTAAAATCGTTCAAATCCTGATATTTCTGGGCTAACAAGTCCATTTGTATCCGCTATTCTATTATTTCGCGGGTGGTTTCAACATTCTGACATGCGACTGTCCAAAATCTAGAGTAATCTATCATAGCCGTGTGCCAGTCCTCATTATTAGTGTCACGGGCTATGAGGAATTCATTCCTTGACTTGAGATCCTCCACCTCGGCGCTCAGGTCAACCTTCTCTTACTCAACTTTTTGGACCCATTTTCACAAGTCCTCGTTGATGTGCTTATACTCCCACAAGGAGCATGCTGAGTGCAAAGCGCATTTGTAAGCCTCGTCGTATGCGCGACGAGACACCTCAATCGCTTCAAGCAGGAATGTAGGCACAGCATCGACTTTCAAAGGCCATGTCGGGTCCCATTTGAGCCGAGAGGCTACCATAACACAAAGAGCGTAGCAATCGTGTTAGCATGGCAAGATTAGCAAGCTCAAGAAATTCTAGCATAGCAACATGAGAGCACCTAACACTACTACTTACCCATGTCAAGGTCCACTTGCTGAAGGCAGCTAATCATGTCGTTGACAATTCTCTGCATGAACGTAAACTTATCAGGGATCTCAGCCCATGATTTCGTAGGAGTTAGAGGGGGTCCTGCGGCATCAACATTGGTGCCTATTACACAACTAAACATATTAGTAATGGCCGAAATGGGCTATGACAAGGCATATACATTGCCAAACTCACTAGCATCCAATTGCGGTCTCCCTTCTTACTGATGCAAAATGATGGCAACAGCCTTGGCAGAAGTCCCTACCAAGTATGCATGGGCCTCTTCTTCATGCACTGGTGCCTTTCCTTTTGAGCGACTAGCACCTTTTTTTATTCAAGGGAGACTCTTCTTCATCTCCAAAAATTCCCTCCTCGTTAGTAGAAGGATTCTACCTAATAACGAGAGCCCCTGCCTTAGTGACAGGAGTTCTTTCCTTCTTGACAGGGACCCTTCTCTCTGAGACTGGGGCCTCCGAGTCTTTATTCGTCGCCCTCGTCTTAGGTGTTGACACCTCTTTGTCTCCTTCTTCTTCTTCTTCTTCCTCTTCTAGTCAAGAAACATGTTTGCATTAGTTCAAAACAAGTTAGCTTAAAGCAGGTGCTATGCTACGCTACGCCACCTAGAGTAGCATAGCGTAGCAGATGATAACAAAGTAGGCATTAAACAAAAGTGTTTACCAATGGGGGGTTGCGTCCTCTATAGTTTAAGCCGCAATCTCTACCCCTCCTCTTCCTCCATGCAAAAGGTTTTCTTAGTTGGAGGAGGCCTCTTCCACTACAACTTACTGGCCACAGTCTCAGCTATGAGACATTCTCCCCACAACATGCTACCAGCTACAGCAGGGGATGTCTCTCCTATGCTGTCTTGGCCATGAAATTTGTGGGCCACCTGATCCTTAGTCATCACAAAGAATGAATCCCCAATTATTTCTAGGGGATCTTAGGCTCAGATGGTCTGAAGGATCTGGCGGATCCACGATCTGGAAATATGGTTGCGATTTTGCATGATCCACGCTCCATTCTCATGAACCACCAAAAACTTTGCGAAACGCTTCAGACAGGCTATGTAAAAGGCATAATGTATATTGGAATGGGACTCCAGTTTCTTATGAAGTCCCAATATTTTGGTCTGCAAGCCTTTACATAGAAACCTAGCCCAATTGCAATGGGCCTCCTCTTCCATGACCTCACGCATTATCCAGGCCTGCTCAATCCCCAGGACCTTCCCTTGGGAAAGCAACTGGGGAAATGCATGAGCACAGAAGATACGGTAAATCTCCCTGGCGGGTCCTACTTTGAGCTTCTCCATGGGGAGCCCCTTCCACTCCTTGGTGACCCCTAACCACTCCTGAATGTCCTTCTTCTGAAGGGTCAGCTCCTTCTTTCCCTTCGACCCTATGAGAATGCCATCGGCAGGGACACTAAATAGGTTTGCAAATAGCTAGTTGTTGATTTCAATGACCACATGTATGCCTTGTATGCGCATGCAAAAGCAGCCTGCCTTGTCGAAAAAGGATTGGATCAGGAAGAGCGTCTCAGCAGTAGGAACACTCAGATTCGGGGCCAGGAATAGATCCATAGGCTCAGCCTTTTGGATATTCTGGACCAAGGATTCTAAATCTGTACTGTTTATCCAACGTTGGCTCGTATCTACTTCTCCGTACTTGAAGTAGATGTTTGCCTCCTATGTCTCGGTGGTTACCACCATCACCTCTTGGGGCTTTTTTGCCCCTATAACAGTTTTTACAAAAAATGTTTAACATAAAAACGTAGAAAATCCAAAGATTGCAAAGACACTTAAGCATGCAACACTTACTATTTAACCTACTAGGTCTGTGCAGTAATGGGAATGGTGGAAGACTAACTAGAACTTGTTCAACGGTGATCAGTTTGAAGGGTTGTGCCCAACCCTCATCCAGCCAACCAGACTCCTTGCATTGACCATAGGGAATGGGGTATAGGTATGGATAGGTGTGGTATTCACCCCCACATTGACCAATCACACCTACACGCAGGTTCTTAGCAGAAGAGAACTCCTGCAAGGCTATCCGTGCTATAGTCAGCAAACCCGTTCAGTTGTGAAGCCCTTCCTTGTTAATGTAGAACCTAGTAATAAAAACATACTATTAGCATTTGGCCAATATGGCCAGCGTTGCACAACACAGTGGAACAGGGCTGCAAAACTCACCCGCCAGCACAGTAGACAGTTCCTGGTGGGTTTTGGAAGCACGTTGCCATATAACATGCGACGAATAGTGTGTTGTAAGGATGGTAGCAGCTGTACTCAGGCATATCCCAAATCCAGGTTAAACATCTTAACCCTATGGGGCATTGATTGGATCCTTCTCCCTACCTACTAATGATTGCCCAATCCATCAGAAACCTCAAGATGTCATGGCTTACCCCAGGCAATATGGTTTCTGTTATGACAGCCGCCTCTTCCTCCTCTAGGTATGACCAAACGATCACACTAAAGTGTTGTAGGAGGTATTGTAGGAACTCCTATGCTCCTTTCCTGAACCAGACCCCCTGCTCTCCCACACATATATGGGGAGGAGGAGCATTGGCCACAGGTTTGCTTACGTGACATAGGACCCCTGCAATTTCTAAGACAATTAGAATTGGCCTTAGCCCCATCCTACACAACACAACCAGCAAGTGTTAGCATCATGCCTAAGTGCAATGCACATGCAACATAGCAATACCTAGCAGTTCATGCATATAGCGTAGCATAACCCTCTCCCCGCACATAGCGTAGCAAGAACATGAGAGTGATAGTGCAACGAAAATAGCCTAGCGTAGCAATAGAGCAATTAACCCTAACAGGGTGATTAACAATATGCCCCAACAGAACATGTGTTGTACTATCACATCATGCATGGCCCAACACTCCTAAGGGTCCTACGCTATGCCATTTGAAAGCCAAGTAACTTAAACTGTCCAAACCCCCCACGGTTATGATGACCACAGCGGTGACGATTTAGGCGACCTTACATGCAATGATAGCATAGCATTTATGCATCCACCGCAACTGAAACGGCAACAGCGGTGATGCAAAGGCCAAAACAATGCGATGACAGTAAACATAGATGACTATGACTAGGATACAAAATGGAAGCAGAAAGAAAAATGATAACAAAATTGCGAAAAAGCAGAGGAAGCATAGTAGCCTATCGGGTCAATGACATGTCCTCCCGCACCACAACATGCACTTATGTCATGTGCCCTAGGGTTTTCTTCACCTCCTCAACCTTTGTGAGCACCAAGTGAGTACGTTCCTTCTTTGGAGCCATCATCCTACTTACAGACTTTTCCTCGTCGCGATGCAAAAAACTGCTTTACTCTCTGTTAGCACAATCGCTCTGCGCTCTGAAATCGCTTTGTGCTCCGAATATGGGCTCTGCACTCTTATAGTGAGAATGACAAGCTTACCAGGGTTTAATCCCTATTTATGGCCATAATCGTGAAAAAGGGAAACTTGCTGCTCTCTCTCTCCGTTTAATGCGGAGTGCACCGTACAGCGTAGCATGCTCACCACGACATTGTAGCACTGTTGGCATTAAAACCGTGACACGCTTCAAGCTAACTACTTGCTTTTCCAAAAATGAAAAAAAAATTATATAGTTCTCATTATCAGTCTGAAAAGACCTTAAACTAGCAACCCCAGCGCAATTGTAACTTTCGCGGTTCGGAAAGACGTTAAACTAGCAATCCTAGCATAGCAGCAACTTTAATGGTCCGAAAAGACCTTAAACTAGCATTTTCAATCTGTTATACATTCACAGTCCACAATAATGCTAAACTAGCAGTTCCACATTTTTGCATTGGTAGTTTTTCATTTCTTAGCAGTTTCATGTTTTGACATCGAGAGTTTTACATTTCCTATTTTAGCAGCTCTGCATCTCCATGCCATAGCAGTCTGCCATGACTTTAAATTGGAAAAATTTTAATCTTTACATCATACTTCACTAGTTACATCTCATCATTGCTTTGCAAGTTTTCATTATACATAATTACTACCAACATGTGCCTCTTAACCAAGCATTCATCTCATCTCGATAGGTTAAGCAAAAAATGGAAATCCATCACGATCTCTCCATGTCTTTAGCTTTAGTAGGTCCACATGGCAAGCTCGCAAGATAATTGAATCCTAACCTAATCGACTAGGGGTCAGCTATAGCTAGCACCATAGCATCTTTAGAAACATCCCCAGACTAGCCTGAGCATCTAGTCTGAACTCTAGATTTGGAGGTCGGGGATGTAACTGAGGACCCTCTCATCGAGATGCCTATGAACACGTCCAAGGGGAAAGTAAAAACGTTAAAACTTAGCTCCCTCCCAGATGCGCAAATGCATGAAAATGTAGCCAAGATTCTGCAAGACAACATCAAAGTCTTTGCGTGGTCATACAGTGACATGCCGGGTTTAGATCTGAGGCTGATACAGCACAACATCATCCTAGACCATGCATGAAAGCAGTCAAGAAAAAAGCTCATAAAATCAAACCAGAAATTGCACTAGCCGTAAGGGATGAAATCACAAAGCTATACCAAGCTGGTTTCATCTGCGTAGTTGATTATTCGAAATGGGTGTCCAACATCGTCATGGTTTCTAAGAAAACAGGAGGAATACGAATATGTATAGACTTTCGGGATCTGAACAAAGCAACGATCAAAGATGATTTCACACTTCCAAGAATAAATCAACTCATCGACACTACGGTTGGTCATGCCCTGCTATTCTTCATGGATGGCTTCTCCGACTACAACCAAATTTGCATCAACCTAGAGCATCAGCTAACAACAACCTTCATGATCCCATGGGGGACCTTTTGTTACACCATGATCCCTTTTGGGCTCAAGAATGCCAAGGAAACCTACCAATGAGCCATGACTTACATCTTCAGCAACTACATCCTAGAAATGTTAAATGACTACGTGGATGATATAGCAGTTAAGTCCAAGGAGGCAGCTAATCACCCACGTGATCTAGGGGTAGTCCTTAAGTGTTGTCAAATGCATGATCTGAGCCTTAATCCTAAGAAGTGTGTCTTTGAGGTAAAAATCGGATGCATTTTAGGATTTGTAGTATCGAAGGCCAGAATACGGGTGGACCCTGACAAAGTCAAGACCATCGTCAACCTAGCACCTCCTACAAACCTTAAAGAGTTGCATGGTTTGCAAGGTAGGGTACAGTTCATCCAAAGGTTTATAGCAAAGTTGACTAACAAGTTACACCCCATGCAATATCTTCTACAGAAAGGGGTTAACTTTGAATGGACAACCCAATGTCAACAAGCCTTCGATGACTTAAAGAAAGAGCTTTCGCACCTTCCAATTGTGCACCCACCGTAGAGGGATAAGCCTTTCTTCATCTACCTTGCCACCTCTGACACATCTATCACAACACTGTTATGTCAGAAACGAGACGACGGATCTAAGATACCAGTGTATTATCTGATTCATGCATTAATAGCACATGAGGCAAAATACAATGAAGTGGAGAGGAATTGCCTTGCCTTAGTGTTTGCGTTAAAAAAGTGAAGGCACTACCTGTTTCGTAGTACAATTAACATTATTTTCAAAAGCAACATACTCTAGGCTATCACTAACAACCTATATGAAAGTAGCCAGATAGCCCGATGGAAAGCAATAACCACGGAGTTTGACCTACACTATGTAAGACAGTCGTCGACTAAGGGTCAAGTCATAGCAACGCAACTTACGGCCTCACCCGTCGACAACCACGCACATAGATCCCGAATTCCCAAACGATCATGTTGGCACTATCAACATTGTCCCATCGCACCTAGAAGCTACTTTACACTTCGACGGTGTGTCAACCATGCGAGGAGGTAGTGTAGCTACCATCATTACATTCCCCTCTGGGGAAATGCATCCATTTGCTTATCATTTTGCGTTCCCCTGCACCAACAATGTGGCAGAGTATGAGGGGCTACTCAGAGGCCTCTTAGCTACCCAAACACTACGCATACAACACTTGGAAATCCGTGGTGATTCACAACTAGTTGTGAATCAAGTCACTGAGGTCTATGCCTATAAAGCTATGCACCTGCAACCCTACTACGATCTAGCAAAAAGCCTGCTTAATCAATTTTCAACCACAGATGTGCAACACGTGCCACACAACGAGAACACCATGGCAGATGCCTTAGCCACACTAGCACTAAATATTCCACCACACTTGTTTGCAAGTCTACCAACTTTGATTGTTGAATGTACTGAGCCTATCACTCAGGTGGGATATGTGACCTCTATTAGTGTTGTGGATACCCAGGATTGGTACACTAACATTAAAGCCTACCTACGGTGAACCCCCAAGTGGACACTCATGGGAAATGACACCCTGTGCAGACGCTCCTATGATGGGATATTACTGGCATGCGCAGGTGGGGAGCAGGTGCAGAAGGTAGTTAATGAAGTGCATGAGGGACTATGTGGTGGACACATAGCACCTAGGGCTATGGTCGTGAAAATTAGACACCTGGGATACTACTGGCCCCATATGGAGCGTGACTTCTTGTCAAAAGTCAAGACGTGCAACACATGCCAGAGATACGCAAATCTCATACACATTTCACCTACTGAGCTACACCCAACGCAAATCATATGGCCTTTCCAACGATGGGGACTAGATCTCATAGGGCCTATCATGCCTAAGTCCTCCGTGGGGCATAGCTTTATTATCACCACCACTGAGTATTTTACTAAGTGGGTGGAAGCTATTCCCCTAAGGAAGACAACGTCTCAGCAGATCTACCACTTCATCCTGGACAACATCATGACAAGGTTTGGGCTTCTAATGACTATTGTAACCGACAATGGGCCACAATTTAGTAGTACGGAAACGTTAACCTTTTGCAGTAATCTAGGCATTAGGTAATCATTCTCCTCCCTGTATTACCCATAGATGAATAGACAGGCGGAGGCTACAAATAAGTTCATCATCAACTTGCTGAAGTGGATGCTTAGCAACAACAAGAGGTGGTGGCATGAGCAAATCCTCTACGTTCTATGGGCCTATAGAATGACATGCAGGACCGCGAAGAGTAAGACCCCTTACAATCTCGTTTATGGATCTAAAGCCGTGTTGCCTCTTGAGTTGCAGGTACCATCACTTTAGGTGATCCTCTCTGATGTTGTGAGTGAAGTCCAGAACCACGACTCGCGGATCATCAACCTCGACTCAATAGAGGAGGAGCGCATGCAGATGCTGAGCCTCATAGAGTGCTACCAGAGCAAGAAATAGCAAAAGCACCGTGCAGACCTGCATCAACGACCAATACAGAAGGGAGACCTCATCCTCAAAGCTATCTATGAGCATGTGAGCAAATTCTCAGCCAACTGGGAAGGCCCAAACATGGTCACTAAAGCCTTTGGGAATGGAGCCTTCAAGCTAGTGGACATGGATGATAACGAGTTCGCCAACCTAATGAATCACTCATACCTCAAACCGTACTACATCTGAAGCGCGAATGCAACACCAGCGTCTGCTATGACGTTAAACTGGCGGCAACAAGCAGCGTCGGCTATGATGTTAAACTAGCGATGATCGTCTGCTACAATGTAAAATTGGCACAGCTAGTCCACTATGACTATAAACTAGCACGACATATCTGCTATGATGTTAAAATGGCATGTACGGTCTGCTGGGACCTTAAACCAGCACAACAGTCTGCTGAGACCCTAACCCAGCACACGGTCTACCAGGACCTTAAACTGGGTTCGCGTCATTTCCCTAGGATGCATCTGCGCCAAGTACACATTGAATGAGCATGCACAGTGATGACGTGGGGGTGGGATGTTGCAACTCCAAAATGTAGTTCACGACACAATGAGAACACGATTTGGAACGTACACAACGCTGCCATCCTTGGCATTCGTGCTGACCCTCCGAAGATGTCGTATGACATCGCACTGGCCCTCTAGACCTACCGTCGCCATGGCCCACCACCCTGATGGTAGTTCCTTCGTTAGTACCTGCTACTGGAGTTTCGGTAGTATTGTGGCCCAGCCACAATATTGTTACCCTCTAGCTCCCTACCAACGTCTATGCTCAAATGATGTTTAGCTATGCGGTAGCTGATCGCATAGCTGAATTGACATTGCATGCCTTTGGCAGGGATTCCAAAGCATTCGCATACACAGCGACTCCCTACACCTTCGAGGCTAGTTCCTCCATGCCGATGTTGCCAAGGCCACTGACGACCTTCCTACCTTGGACATCGCACGACAACAAAGATGTCCAAGAGCTTCAACAACGTCTATAGCAAGCAAGACCTATCTTGCCACAGCAGCAAATGCTACGGCATCATGAAGTGAGTGTCTCAACTAGCTTGGCCACTTTAGAGTGCAAGTTCCATAACAGGCGTAACACAGCTCGTCGCATGGGAAGCATCTGTAGGTAGGTTAAAACCCTACATGGATGTAACACAACTCATCCTGGGAAAGAAACACCTATCCTACGAGCACTCCGACGAGTGACTCTACCAAACCTCATCTTTATTCTTTTCCTAAACCTCCTTCCTCCCTACAACACTCTCAAGCACAACCAAGTGACATCCCAGCAATCACCGAGCAACAACAATAAAATTTTGTCTTTCGTGGTGTTTCATATTCTTTGTCAACATCTCTCGAGCCCATCCTCTAGACATCGACAAAGAGGGACCAATGAAACACCCCAAAATTTGAAGGCATGCTTGCTTCACCAGGTCTTTGCAATTCGTGCAACTTTACGGTAGTTCTTCAGGAGATGAATGCTCTGATGTTTAGGCTATCTAGTTCAGGAGGTTTTCTAACCCAAGTGTCAACAGGCTAAATAGATTCTCCAACCTGCCCACCTGAGTAGTTCATCCAGCCGAAAGCGCATTTAGGAGCAGTGCGTAGAATTGTTGGCGGTGCTCAGAATGCGCAAAACGCTTCAGCAAATTTTCCTAGTCAAGGAGTTTTGTTATGCTATGCTATGCTATGTAGCGTAGAAAACTTTAGAACACATTTGCAGAAGCGCAATGCTATGCTATGCTATGCCACACAACGTAGCACAAAGTAGCAAAAACTAGACGGTCAGTCCCCTCGCTTGACTTCAAGTCCTTCAGCAATGTCTCCTTCCATCAAAAAGCAGCGAACTTGATAAGAAGCAGGGCATGTTGGTTGCTATGCTACACTAAGCTACATGGTGCAGCACAGCGTAGCAATTCTGCGAAAGTGACAGAAGGCATCTCAAAGGGCGGGATCAGCAAGTTCACAAGCTTCGCAGTGCAAAAGGCAAAGTTTGTAGATTGGCAACATTTTTTATAACTAAGAACAACTGCTACACCATGATATGCTACGTAGCATAGCATAGCGTAGAAAATATGCAATAAATAGTCAGCACACTTCAAAGGTTTCCAATGCATGCAGCAGGACACAACACAAATTTTTTTCTTTGAACTGACGGCTACGCTACACTACGCTATGCTGCGTAGCTTAGCACAGCATGACAAGATGCTACAGTATGCCAAACATGCTATGCTACAAAACATAGCAAAGCATGGCAAGCAGTTAAGCTACATCAATACACTCCACCTAATCACACTGTTGCTCTGATAGCGTAATTACAGCATGGCAGGCTTGTAATTACGACATGGTAGGCCTACCCAATAGTCATGCAGGCACGTGTAGCATAGATAGGTCAGCATAAGCCTAGGGCACGTGGCATCCAAACTGCATCTTTCGTGTGCCCTCAATCCTATAAATACCCCAATGAGCAACGCTCGAGGGGTCCGGGTCCAGGTTTTTGGCAATCTAGTCAGCTAACAATTTTGTTGGTTGACAAGCAAAAATGTTGGCACTGTAACCTTGAGCATTGTAAGCTTTCTGTTTAACATTGTAAATAGTTAGCCCTCTTAGTTGGGATTTTGTTCTGCTCTTTTCTACCACCTTGGTAGCACTTCGCATTGTTAACGCCTAAGTCCCTGTTCAAGCACACAGCCGTCTTGCTCTACACGTCTTGGTTACTCTCGGGATCTCTGCACTTCTTAGCGCTATGCAACCAATTGTATCCACCTTGACAGAGCAAAGTCGTAGCTTCGAAGTGGTGCATTTTTCTAACTACATTTTACTTTGTCTCCTACTTATTATTGCATTTTATACTAGTTTCCATCCCTTTTACATTTAAGCATTACTTCGCGTCATCAGTCTTGTTTTCAAATTATCTAGTTGCAAAAGGTTATATTAACACCAACTAAGTCCCTGTCTGATCGACCAAACCGTTCAGGGCACCTCGTTTCCATTCTATCCAGCACGGCCCTCTCGTGGAAATGAGGTTAAGATTGTCAATGATCGACGACCTCTCAGTGTTTTCTAGCTGTCGACATTTTTAGTCACTACACAGTTGACTTTGGCATTTCTATGGGTCCAGTTCTAGTAAAAATATTCATTCCTATCTTTAAAAATGCATCACATTCTACATAGTGATATTTTTTATTGTATTTTGTTGTAGATTTATGCGAACAACTATTATAGGATTTGTTTGGCACTTTGTCTAGCATGACAGATATTCTAAAAAGTAGGGCTCACTGTGTTCTAATGATGCTTTAACCTTATCATCTTGATGTGGAGTTTTACCTAGAATTTTATTCATGTCATATGTAATCCCTAACTCCTTGAAGACCCTTCTGAGACTATCTTCCATTGTTTATGATGTAGAGAAAGAACCACAGAAAGAGTTTCTACCTAGTAATAAGATTGTTGGATCTGATACTCTTGGAAAGTATCTTTTTGACTCTGTGGTTGGGAAGAATGGATCTATCTCAGTAAATCTTGGTGTTTTAAGATTTACTCTATATAATTTTTTTTCAACATTATGTCAAGATTTTCTAAGGATGACATGATCATAAAATTCTTCTAATGTGTTTTCCAACTGATTGAAAGGGTATGTATAAGAAAATCTTCAATTTAAAGCCTGTGTCATATTCAATATTTATTGTTCCACAATGTAGCATCTAAAAATTTCGGTGGCTAGAACACCAAGAGGTTATCAGGCGCACAGCCTAACCCCGAATTCGTGTGAGGGCCGTGCTGGAAAAAATGGAAATGAGGTCCCCTGAATGGTCTTGTCGATCAAACAGGGACTTACGTGGTGTTAAAATGATCATGTGTGAAAAGAGTTTATACTACGTTATGCGTGGGCATCGGGTCCGGCTTGGCTAGAGCATAGCGAGATGTCCCGGCCTGAGAAAAATGACATGAACGTGCAAGTATGTATGAAACAGTAAGAAAGTACAAGCATTAAACTAAATGCTAGAGAGAAATGCTTGAGAAATGTAATAGAATTTTAGGATAGCAATGCACCACCCCAAAAGAGGGAGCATGGTTAATTCACAAAGGTATACACAGTGTACCATAGGCACAGTGGGAGCGCTGAAACACCACAAAAATTTTGGCTAACACTTGAAGACAGAAATTAAGCTAAGTCATGTTGGTCCTTAGCATGACCAAGCTTGAAAGCCTCAAAATAGCATCAAATGAAGTCAAAGCAAGCAAGTAACAGTTTCCTGGGACCCACAGAAGACTACGATGACATCTGGCATCAAACTTGGCAAATCTTGAGCTCAAAATACTTTGTTTTCACTAAGTATGCATCATGTATGCTGGCCTACACATGCCCAGCGTAAGGCCCAGCGTATAGCAACTTTTGGGGCTCAAAAACTCCTCAAAACATGCTAAAGTGGAGCGTCCAGACCCCCCAGGACCTT
>MNCI01026467.1:313457-389406 GCA_015680685.1 Gnetum montanum
CACAAGAGACATTTACACTGTGGACCAGAGCTCAAAAACCCTCTTACGCTGGAGAGCCCTATACGCTGTACACATAGTCTCTACGCTCCGCCTGCCTTGTGAACCAGCCGAGTCATTCCACCACACGCCAAGGCCTTTCGTCTGGCTTGTGTCAAAGCCACAACTACTTTTGGACCGGTGCACTTTGTAATCAATTCTCAATACAAAACAGTTTACATTTTGCCCAGATTTATTGCAGTTTTCTTTGTTTTCCAGTTTACGTTTATAGGCTCATTTACATTATCGTGCTTGTTTACGGTTTACATTTAATGCGCATTGTTTACGTATAACCCAACGTGTTGTAGCGGCAAACGTTGGGGAAGTCCTTGTTTGATCCGCGTGCGGACCATTCAAGGCACTCTGCCTTCATCCATTCCAGCTTACCCTTAAGCGGAGGCAGGGTCGACTGTGCTAGTCCGTAGATCTTTCGGTGCTCGTAACGTTCCAGCCTTGCAGCGATGATTTCGGTCGGTACACGCGTAGTCATAGCCTTGATGGCATTGGGTCGTGAAGTCTAGCGCTCGTCGTGATGAACCGTGCCTGCCAGGTTGGCCACCGTAATGTACCATGCAATGTTCTGTAGGGCTGCAATGGGGCTACAGTGGGCCGTGATGTGCAACTCTGCCTCTTTGCCGATGTGGTTTGCTCTAGGTCTCGTTCGCCCACAAAGTTCAACACCAAGATCCAAAAATTCCAAATGCCAAGTGCTTAAAAAGGCTCACATCCAGGGAATGCTAACCACTTGGGAATGCTAATGATCTAGGAATATAGCCACTGGGAGATGCCAACAATTAAAGAATACCAACCCTTGGGAAATGCCAACAGTCAAGGAATGTAACCACTAGGAGATGCCAACAATAAAAGAATGTCAACCCTTGGGGAATGCCAATGGTCCAAGAATGTAACCGCTGGGAGATGCCAACAATTAAAGAATGCCAACCCTTGGGGAATGTCAACGATCCTGGAATGTAACCGTTGGCAGATGCCAACATTTAAGGAATGCCAACCCTTGGGGAATGCCAACGGTCTAGGAACATAACCCTTGGGTTCCCAAGGTATTTATAGGACTAGGGTTAGCCCAAAATGTGGATCAGGTGCCACATGGAAATGCGATGGGTGGGACCACGCTTGTCCCATGTTACGTGTGGGACATGGGACACTGGCTATAACACTGGATAGGGTGCTACGCTACAGTAGACATGGTTACTACGCTACACTATGCTACACAACGTAAGAGGCATACTACGTTGTGCTACGCTACACAGCATAACAGGGTGCTACGCTGTGCTATGCTACGTAGTGTAACAAGGTGCTACGCTGTGCTATGCTACACAGCATAACATCTGTGCAAAAAGTGCCATCGTTCTGACACTTAGCCAAATTTGTAGTCGCGATGCCAAGACCTGAAATTTTGTGGTGTTTCAATGGCCCCTCTTTGTTGACGTCTGGAGGAGTGGCCCAAGAGACATCGACAAAGAATTACAAAACACCACAGCAAACATGTCACCAACATCACTCATCAGCACAAGATCAGATGTCATTTTACCATGCTCAAGAGTGTTATGGGAATAAGGTTATGCTAGGGAAAAAGGGGTATAGGCAATGCTATGGAGATGAAATTTGAATGCTGGAAATGAAATGCAAATAGTGGATCATGATGTAAGATGCAAATTCAGCATGGTTGACAGTGACCCTGGCATGATGTGGTTCGCCCCTAAAACGTTGACCTCTTGTTGGAGTGTTTATGAGAGCATCAAAGTCAATTTTAAGGCTTGGCCAATTGTAAAGCTGCAACACTATCACTTTGCCTGGGGATGTGCTTTGCCCCATTCCTTTTCTTTTTCTTTTTTGTGAGGCAAACCTTCTTTGGGTTCGGCTTACTATTGAATGTTAGCTGCAAGTTGGCCATTGAGAAGATGGGCTTTATTTTGATACATCACATTGCATCTGTAGAATAGATTTTTCCTCCTAGGGATGATTCATGTTACATCTGCTTAGGCTTTCCCCAGCCCACAAAGGCTCCCCATGGAACGAGTTGCGTTACGTCCATCATGAGTTCAACAGTTGATGTGAAGAGAATGTGGGGGATGAGAGGATATTGGGATGAAGGAGTGGATGTGTGTAGGCTGTAATAAGGATGAAGGGGATGTGCACTCTTGAATGGCTTAAATAGTCCAATATGCACATTAGAGCAATGTTGTAAGTTGTTGTTGTAATGAGATGCATCTTTGCACGACCACCTCTAAGACTTCATCTTGCAAACACAACTCTGAGAAGACAAGAAAACCACAAAACGTGAAATGCAAGTGCAAATGTCAAATGTGAAGATGTTGCAGTTGCTAAATGTGAAGATGTTGTAAATGTGTCAAATGTTGTGCTAGTTGCAAGTGCTCAAGAAGCCAGTGAAGGTGCCAAGGTGACGATGCAATGAGTCCTCTGAAGGTTGCACTAATGGCTAGTGCTCAAAAAAATTAATAGAATGGTGAGAGGCGATAATGCTGCAAGTGCCCCAAGGGTTTCACCAATGGCAGGTGCTCAAATCAGATCAGCAACATGCCAGTTTAAAGTCCTAGCAGACCATAATGTGCTAGTTTATAGTCCTAGCAGACTGCTGAATGCTAGTTTAATGTCATAGTGGACAGTGGATGTTGTGCCAATTTAACGTCATGACCCAAGGACAAGTTGTTGTGCCAGTTTAATGTCATGACCCAAGGATAAGCTGTGCCAGTTTATAGTCATAGCGGACTGTATGTGCTAGTTTATAGTCGTAGCGGACTGTCTGTGCCAATTTATAGTCATAGTAGACTATCTGTGCCAGTTTATAGTCATAGCGGACTAGTGCTTACCTTGCTTGTGTAAGGTGTGATGCTACATGCATGGTCATGCTGTGTGCCTGCAAGATCCTACAAAAATTAACTAGAAAGAAAACAACATCAAGCAACACCTGTCGTAAACAAAGATAAAATGTATGAATGAAAGAAAATCAATGCAAAAAGTAATAGTTTTAGGCTGTTTCGGGCCATGTGTTTTTGTAGTTTTATGTTTTTTTTTTCTTATGTTTGATGTTTTTCAAATGCAATGTGTAAACTAAGCTGATGAATGTGTAAACAAAGCAAAATGCATGATCTAAGTGAGTGGGCAAAATGTAAATGCATAGGCTAGTGCAATGTAAACAAAAGTCAAAAATGCATGACAAGTGGAGGCAAAGGGTAGGTAGGCACCCGCATTTTTGGCCAAGGGAAAGTCTTGGTCATGTAGTTGCTTCCTAACTGGGCATGGATTAGGGAGTGTGCAAGGCTTAGGATCCTTTGGGAAGCTATTGGCTTCAACCACTCATTCAGGTTTGTTAGCCTTAGGCGCTGCATTGGTTGTTATAGGTGTACCACCAAGAAACTCTTCTTCTAAAACCTGCTCCATGTCTATGTCGTGGAGAGTCAAAGAGGAAGTGTTATCACCATGGATGATAACTTGACCACCCTCATATGGAAGGTGGATTTCTTGGTGGATGGGAGAGGAGATGGTGCGTAGTTGGGCTAGCAAAGGCCTACCTAGAATCATGTTGAAACCTGGCATCTCCTCTATGATGGTGAAATCTACACTAGTGGGGAATTGCTCTCTTACCACAAAGGCTAAATTGATTATACCCCTGACTATGACACGTGATCTGTTGAAGGATTTTAGACACGTGGGTTTGGTTGGCCTAATTTCATCCACCATACCTAGTTTGTCGATGACAGAGTATAGGACTACGTTTGTTGCTACACCATCATCGAAATGCACTCTACAGATGGTGCACTATCCAACATGTATGCTAATGGATAGTGGAGCTGTAGTGACCTTCCCGCGTGTGGGGTTGACTTTGACTGCATCATCGCGAAAGGCTAAGGTTTTTGAACCCAATTCTTGTGGTGTAGGGGGTAGCATTGTTGCATGTATGGATGTCTCATTTGCAGGGATGTCCTTCGTAATAGGAATGGAGGCCAAGATCTTGGCCAATGCTTAGCAGTGAGCAGAGAAAGTCATGACTAGGTCGTACAAGCTCAATGTTGTGTTCTTTTGCTTGAGCATTTCCTTCACCTTGGTTAGTGCAACTACAAAGTCCTTGTCATTAGCCGTTGTGTTGGCCTTGAATTCCTCCCTGTGGCTTGAAAGATGGATCTCTCATGAAGGGGACTTGGGCTTGGTTTGCTTGGTCTGCTTGAGGGTAGGGTCCCCAATGTTCAGTTGTTGTTTGCTAGTTGTGGCCTTTGCTTCAACCATAGGGGTTGTGAGATGCTCGTTTATCCTCTTGTGTTGCCATTTGGTGGGCCTACCTAGGTTGCTAGTGGGGTCAACCCTCGAGGGAGGAGGGATCGAGGGTAGGTGAGGGACCATCACGTTGTGGCACCCTTATGATAAAGGGTGGCTTAGGAGTTGTTGTAGCGGTTGTTGTGTGACTAACTTGTTGTGGTACCTTGATGAAAAAAGGTTGCTTAGTGGTTGTTGTTGCATCATGCTAGTTTAACGTCTTAGCGGATGGTTGGTTCGGAAATTTGACCACAAAGGGTGTTGCAGGTGCATGAGGTGGCACTTTGATAACAAAGGGATGCCTCCTACTTGTGGAGGCGGAGGTGACCCTTGCCTTGTTAGGAGGCACACGGATCACAAAAGGTTGTTCCACAAGTTTGGGCTTGCCACCTATGCTAATTGAGTTTATGACATAGGAGGCATCGTCTGTGTTGGATTGACTTGCCATGTCGATCACTAGTTGGCCTCGTTCTATCATTCTCTGCAGGCCATCCTGCAAAGCATGACAGTTGTCGATACTGTGACTAGCCAATTGATGGTAATGACAGTATTGGTCCAATTTAAAATGTTGTGGGACCGAGGGCTCATTTGGTACTACTAATGTGGGGTTTCTTAGTAGTTCGCAGTACCTATCATGTTTTTGGCAGGTAATCACCGATACGTGTTTGTGTTGCATTTGCCCAGCTTTCAAGAGTTGCTCCAGTAGTTCAGAGGGTTGCATCGGTAGTGGTCTATAATTTGAGCAATCCTTGCATTGAAAGTTGGGTCTTGGGGTGGCCCCTGCCAATGTAGGTGAGTTGCCACTAGAGTTGGTAATTTTGTTAGTTAGGGCTTTGGGCTACTTAGTTATTGGGCCCCAGTTGGTTGCTTTCATGCTTGTGGCCACTTTTGCTACTATTGTGTTTTTCTTGCGAGCATGTTGGTTTATGTAGGCCACATAAGCTAGGTTATTACTAGCTTGCGATGCTTCCTCTATGCTTTTTTCTTGGGCAAAGGCTTGGCTAAGAGACTTTGGGGCTAGATAATATAGTTTGGACTTAATAAAGTCATTTACTGCACCTTTAAAGATGGCCAGTAAATGTGCCTCCACTAGGGGTTCATGCATTTCACTCAATGCAGCATTCCAACGTTGGAGGAATTTTGGCATGGGCTCTAGAGGCCCCTGTTTAACTTGCATAAGTTGGTCAAGGTTTGCTTTAGGCTTTAGGTTGTACTTGAAGCGTGTTACAAACTGGCTTATGAGATCCTCCAAAGAGGAGATTGAGGCCTTGGGGAGTATGCAATACCAGTCCAAGGCCTTGCCAATGAGTGACATGGGGAACATGTGCATGATGGTGTGTGGCCAAGCTTGAAGGAGTAGGCATTCAGATCGAAATGTGACCAAGTGTGCATTGGGGTCCCCTTCACCATTGTACTTCATGAATTGTGGTAGTTGGGCCCTAGTTGGAAGAGTTAGGGGTGGTACCATAGGACTTATGGGGTCATCTCCATAGAAGTCCACCACCTTGATGGTGTCGGAGGAGGTAGCCTTAAGTCAGTTGATCTCCTCCATCAAGCTTTGGATTAGCTACAATGCTTGATCCAAGCTTGGGGATGTGCCAACTGGTTGCATTGGCTGGGCTTGTGTTGGTTGGATAGCATGGGGTTGAATTGTTGGTTGTGGAGTTTTCCAATTTAACGTCGTATTGGACGGTTGTTGCTAGTTTAACGTCGTAGTGGACAATTGTTGCCAGTTTAACATCGTAGAGAATAGGCATTGCCAGTTTAACGTCATAGCGGATAGTTGTTGATGTGTTGGCTAAGAGATGGGTGCGGTGATCGAAGTAGGCCACACACAAGTGGGTTGGACGGACACCGTAGACACTAATGAGATAGGTTGGATGTAGGATACTTGAGTTGTCTGGGGCTGGGAGGTGGCCCCTGCATGAGCATAGTGTTGGGAAAATGCATTAGTTGCTTGCAAGGAAGGTTGAATTAGCATGGTCACCATCTCGAAGAGGATGGGTGGACCAAACCGAGGAGGGACTATACTAGGGGGTGGTTGTTGGAAGATAGTGTGGAGGGGGCTCTCATGCTCGGAGTGGGCCTCAAACTCATCTTCTTCCTTCTGTGAGGCTTTCTCATAGGTTGTCCTTGCATCATGCTTATTTGCATAGATAAGTTGAGACAACAACTAGTGGTAGGACTCTGTGAGTGGGATTATGTCAAACAAGGAGGGGTTGTACCCTTGTCCGTTCCGGTGGACTCGCTCATAGTCCTGTTTTGCCTCCAAGTCAAGGTAATCTATTGGTACTCCTGCTTGCACTTTGGCACAAAAAAATTGTATTGTTCAATGCTTAGTGTGGCACGCTTTGGCTAGATTGTGGTATCAAATGTGTTAGACATTGATGTGGAAGGTTGATCTAGATTCATATTCACAAATCGGGTTGTGAAAGTTGCTACTTGTAGAAAATGGCTAACTTTGAAAATGAAAAAAAATGACTAAATCTACCGGTAGCAGGAAAATGGATAAGTATAGAAATGAAAGAAAAAAATGCTAAGTATGAAAATGTAGAAAAAAAATGCTAAGTATGAAAACTGCTAAAAATGGCCAACTCTGGCGCTACACTCACTACGTTGGAGCTTGCTATGCTCTAAGAACTTGTTATGCTCTCTAGAACATCTAGAGTTTTGACCAAGTGCTAATCAAAAATGTAGACAGAAATGGTTCATGCCCTCCTTCTAGCACCAAAAACTATAGCGTCTAAAAACGTTGGTGGCTGGAACACCGAGAGGTTATTAGGCGCACAGCCTAACCCTGAATCCATGTAAGGGCTGTGCTAGAGAAAACAGAAACGAGGTGCCCTGAACGATCTTGTCAATCAAACAGGGACTTACGTGGTGTTAAAATGATCATGTGTGAAAAGAGTTTATACTACGTTATGCGTGGGCATCGGGTCCGGCTTGGCTAGAGCATAGCAGGATGTCCCAGCCTAAGAAAAATGATGCGAACATGCAAATATGTATGAAACAGTAAGAAAGTACAAGCATTAAACTAAATTCCAGAGAGAAATGCTTGAGAAATGTAATAGAATTTGAGGACAGCAATGCATCACCCCAAAAGAGGGAGCATGGTTAATTCACAAAGGTATACATAGTGTACCATAGGCATAGTGGGAGCGTAGTCACAGCCTCGATGGCGTTGGGTCGTGAATTCTGGCACTCGTCATGATGAACCGTGCCTACCATGTTGGCCACCACGATGTACCATGCAATGTTCTGCAAGGCTGCAATGGGGCTGCAGTGGGTCGTGATGTGCAACTCTACCTCTCTGCCAATGTGGTGTGCTCTGGGTCTCGTTCACCCATAGAGTTCAGCACAAAGATCCAAAAATGCCAAATGCCAAGTGCTTAAAAAGGCTCACATCCAAGGAATACCAACCACTTGGGAATGCTAACAGTCCAAGAATATAACCGCTGGGAGATGCCAACAATTAAGGAATGCCAACCCTTGGGAAATGCCAAAGGTTAAGGAATGTAACTGCTAGGAGATGCCAACAATAAAAGAATGCCAACCCTTAGGGAATGCCAACGGTCCCAGAATGTAACTGCTGGGAGATGCCAACATTTAAGGAATGCCAACCCTTGGGGAATGCCAATGGTCCAGGAACATAACCCTTAGGTTCCCAAGGTATTTATAGGGCTAGGGTTAGCCCAAAATGTGGATCAAGTGCCACATGGATATGCGATGGGTGGGACCATGCTTGTCCCATGTTACGTGTGGGACATGGGACACTAGCTGTAATGCTGGATAGGGTGCTACGCTATAGTAGATATGGTTGCTATGCTGCACTATGCTACATAGTGTAAGAGGCATGCTACACTGTGCTATGCTACACAGCATAACAGGGTGCTACGTTGTGCTACACTACACAGCATAACAAGGTGCTACGCTACGCTATGCTACACAGCGTAACATCTGTGCAAAAAGTGCCATCGTTCTGACACTTAGCCAAATTTGTAGTCGCAATGCCTAGACCCGAAATTTTGTGGTGTTTCACATAAGAAACACACTATTCTCCAAAGGGAAGGAGAGTTTTGATACGAACACTTTGAAAAAGCTTAAAAATTAACCATGTACCAATAGTAGTATAAATATTACATATCTGCATATCCACAAGAATATAGACTATGATCATTAAACTATTATGTAGATGGTGATGTCATAACGATAGTGTAAACTTTGGTAATGTAACTACCAGGGCATCTAATTCAAATCTACCTTTTGCCTGGGTAATAATGGCATCTTTAAAAGAGTTGAACCTATGATCAACTAAGGCAATCCAATATCACTAATTAAGATGGTAATTAAATTGAGGATGGATATGTATGTCTAGTTCTGCAATGTGGATGTAGTTGTATCCATTAGAAATCCATTTACGTAAGTATGGAAACTTGCAAGAGCTCTTGAATGCTTGAAAATGCCCCAAGTGTGGAATTGTGTGTATCAAAATTCCTTGAAAATGCTACCCTTGCTTGGAATTTCTAAACCATGTAAGTGTTGAATCTTGTTTAAAATGCTAAAATTTGTCCAAAATTGTTAAACCTATAAATAGTGTTGAAGGTTGTCTTTGATAAGATCTTTGGGCCATGAATGGGGCTACAGATTGGCTATGAAATGGCTACAAGTTTTGCTAAAAATGGCTACAAATTTGCTACAAATTTAGGTGAGATGGATGCCCAAATTTGGAGGGTTACTATACATAGTAAGTGCTTCCCCCATGACCATTCCATTTACTATAAATAGTAATCAGGGAACACCTTCCATGCTGAAGATGAATCTTCCATGCTAAGCTCTCCACCATGCTTGTTGAAGTAGCTGGTCAATTTTGAAGTGCATAAATTAATGAATTTTTGCATTTGTGACTTCCATGCTAGGGAATTGAATTTTCCATGTTGGGAATGAAGCCTCCATGCTGGGGGAAAACTTTCCAGGCTATGCATGTGGTCTCCACATTGAAGGGAGGAAAGTTTCCAAAACCCCCACCCTTCCATGCTAGGGGTAGGTGTGATCTACCTCCTTGCATGTGTTTCTAGCATAGAAAAATGTATACCCCCCATAAAACCCACCAAATTACCTTTTTGGCATTTCAAAAAGCATTTTTGACATCCCCAAGCCCAAATATAGACACTAGATGACTTTTTTCACTTGGGGAAGGAGGCTTTGACCACTTATGAGGCATTTTTCAGCCCCAAAGTATAAGGTATGTGAAATTATCCTTTTCACATTTACAATAAAATTTTGCCTTAGGGTTTATGGGGTGAAAGCTACATGATGAAGATTGGTTATAACATGCAAAATTTTATGGTGTTTCAAATTGGATGTTTTCATGGTGAAGATTGATGGTGTCTGCAATAAGAAATCTTTGTTTGAGCTTCTCTCCCAATGTGTTGTTTGTGCAAAGTGAAATTGTGATTGAAACTTATAAAATTTTACAATAAAAACTCCATCTAAACCTAAACATCCACCTCTCAATCCCAATTGCCAATTCAGTGCACCATAAGTCCAAATGCACTAAAGTGCAAAGGGGGGGAGTCTTCTCCATGCTAGGATTGGTGGGAGTTAAGCTTAAAATTCAAATTTTAAAATTTTTTGGTAGTGAACACCATCATACGCCTTCACTTTTAGCTAAGAAATTACATCAATGCTAATTTTTAATCACTTTTGAAACTTGTAAAAATATTAAAACGTTAATGTACTGTCCGAAATTGTCGGCATAAGGCTAGAGGAAAAACGAACGTCGAAAGATCTCCAAAGAGATACAGCTAACCCTGCCTTCACGTGAGGGTAAGCTGGAAAAATGAAGGCAGTGTGCCTTGGATGGTCTGCACACAAATCAACCAAGGACTTTCCCGAGTGTACGCTATGGCCGACACTGGGGTTATCATCGTGAAATGTAAAATGGAGCCTAGAAAAATGCATAAATACCCTGTTCATTAACATAAACAGGGTTGGAAAAAATTTGGAAAAGAAAACCAGCAATCCTGAGCCCGTACGCACATGATCCCCAANTTAATATGACAGTTTCATTTTTGCCTTCCGTTGTACTGTTCTGGTTCTTTGTTTGCATTACTTCGGTTTATTGCACATTTCTGCATACATTCTGTTTAAGTTTACATGCTATATTCACATTTACGTCTCATTGCTCTTGTCATGGCGTGCCCTCAGCGTGTGTCTGAAGTGCTTTTGCTCGGCTGTGACCAATGCTCATGCTAGACTCATGCTGCCAGCATGATCTCAACGTCACCTCAGCGTGACTTCAGCGTACATGATCAAAAATGATGTGTTTTGTGTCAAAATTCCACCTTTAAGACTTGTTTTTGAAGTGTAGCTGCTGCCTATCCTTGAGTACATCCCACATGTTTCATTTGAGCCTGTATGTGCTTAGATTTATGCCACTTTTGTTAACTCATGCTGGACTCATGCTATCAGCATGACTTGGGCATGACCCCAGCATGACTTTAGCATAAATGAAAAGACTATGTGGTTTTGGGCCCAAAATATGAGGTTCTAGAGGCTGGGAGTTGTAATGATCATTAGTAAACTCCCAAGGTATCTTGCATTGCTCAGATTTAGACTGTTTTAGCTTCATTTTAAGGCTCTAGAAGTTGCTCACACTGTACTCATGCTAGACTCATGCTGGCAGTGTGACTTGGGCATGACCTCAACATGAGTAGCAAGATTTGTGCGAGTTTGACTTGGAACCTTGGATTCTGGATGCTGAAACTTGGAGTAGTCATCAGTGGATCCCGAGGGGACCTTACCCATTCAAATTAGGACCATTTTGACTTAATTTGGGTGCTCTAAAAGTTGCACATGTTGCATGCACGTCGCAGGTACGCTGGTAGCGTGACTTGAGCATGACCTCGACGTGCATGACAAGATCCATGCACTTTTTTCTGATTTTTGAACTTCTAAACTTTGAAGCACAGGGTTGTTCTCGTTTCAAAGTATTAAGCTGAATTTTTTGTGCTGTTTCATTGGCCCCTCTTTCTTGACGTCTAAAGGAATCCACCTGAGAGGCATCGACAAAGAAGTACAAAACACCACGATCGACCTGGCATCAAGCATTGTCCATTGGCCCCTAGTTGGATGTCATTGCACTGTGTTCAAAAGTACATTGGATTGAGAAAAATTTAGTTTAAGAAAAGAAGGTTGTAACTGGGGGGATTAGGGATTCATCAAAGGGTGTCATTGTTTGAACTGCGGGAGAGGAATGCTCTCATGTGAACGAGCCAATTTTTGGTCCTTGTCAATAGCCAATGTATAGCAGACTTGGAACCAAGGAATAGGAGGTGCGTTCTTTGGAGAAACAGGACCCTTGTGTCATGTTTAAGGGAGCCCATTGTAAACAGCAAAGCCACGCGATGATGTGCAACATGATCATTTGAGACACAAGTGTTTTTTTCAAGACAATTACGTTCTCACCTGGGGCTTGTATGAGAAGAGCTAATGGTCTTTAGTCTATGACGTCAATGGGGTCATGAAGACTTTTTCCAGGCATTTTTCTCTTTAACCCTTTTTTTTTCTTTTGTCTTTTGTTTCTTCTTTTCTTTTGTTTTTTCTTTCTATTTGTTTTTGTTTTCTTTTTGTGTTCTTTTTGGTCTTTTTTGAAAGGGCTTGCTTTCAGTGCTGTGCTCATCCTCATGCACTTGCATTTATATCTTGTACCATGTATTGTGTTTTGCATTGCAACTACTTAGAGAATCACAATGTGCAATAGTGTATCAATAGCTTCGGGTGAGTAGGATACAATGTATCCAGGGGATGTAATTGAATAGGATAAGGGGGCATGATGGGGAAAAGGAAATGTATCAGGAGTCAAGAATGTACTTATGAATGGATTGATTAACCCAGTTGCGTGTGTCAGGAAGAATGTGATACCCTATCGTCATGATGAAGTGCATCTGTGCACGAACGCCTCAGGCATGTCATCCTGCAAACACAACTCCATGGGGACAAGAAAATCACAAATGATTCAGTTAGCTAAACACTTTAAACTTGAATGAAGACGATGGAATGGAGCCATCATGTGGAGTTTCAAGGTAAACAAAATCTTGAACAGCATCAGTTTTATCAAGGTCTATGTGACAAATCATGCGGTAGGTTTTTTGTGAGCACATACAGCCGATTGCAGCAACATGTCTTTTTAAATAATGCTAGGTTGTTGATGATATCACTAATTTGTAGTCTTAGCGGACTGTTGTGGATTAGTTTCACGTCATAATCCTTTGGACGTCGCCAGTTTATCGTCATAGCGGACGGTGCAGTGCCAGTTTATAGTCATAGTGGACTATGAAGAGGCAAGCTAGTTTATAGTCTTAGTGGACTCTGGTGGACAATTGTGGTAGTTTAGTGTCAGTTTACTTTCATGACGCCAAGACATTCTGTTATGCTAGTTTTAAGTCATAGCTCCAGGACCGTTCTGTGGTATCAATTTTAGGTCATGATGCCAGGACCGTTCTATGGTATCAGTTTTAAGTCTTGATGCCAGGACTATTCTATGGTATTAGTTTTAAGTCATGATGCCAGGACTTTTCTGTGGTATCAGTTTTAAGTCATGATGCCAGGACTTTTCTGTGGTATCATTTTTAAGTCATGATGCCAAGACTTTTCTGTGCCAGTTTATAGTCATAGCAGACTGTCTGTGCTTATCTTGCTTGTGTAAGGTGTGATGCTGCATGCATGGTCATGCTGTGTGCCTGTAAGATCTTGCAAAAATCAACTAGAAAGAAAACAACATCAAGAAACACCTATCATAAATACAGTTAAAATGGATGAATGAAAGGAAATAAATGCAAAAAGTGATAGTTTTAGGTCGTTCCGGGCCGTAAGCTAGTTTAAGGCCTTTTGGGGCCCTTGTTAGTTTAACGTCATTTCAAACGTGGGATAGTTTAACGTAATTTCAAACATAGGTTGTGAAGGGCTATTGGGTGGATGGGGCATTGTCACCATGTATGATGGTCTCCCTTCCTTTGTGGAGGAACTAGAGTTCTTGGTGGATGGGAGATGATACTATGCATGACCTAGCTAGCCAGGGGCGTCCTAGGATCATGTTGTAGTCTAGCATCTTGTTGACGACTGTAAAGTTTGCAAATGTGGGGTCTTGGTCTCCTATCATGAAGGTGATGTGGATTGTGCCTTTAATGGCTACGCATGCTCCATCAAAGGAGTTTAGAGACTCGATTTCAGTCAGTTGAATGTTGTGTGTTAGGCCTAGTCGTTCGACGACGGAGTGTACAACAACATTTTCTACCACACCATCATCAATCTGTACTCTATGTACTATGTATTTTCTAATGTTTACACTAATGTTCAATGGTGCATGTGTGATCTCCCCTTGTTTGGGATCGATCTTAACATCATTGTTGCAGAAGGTTAGAGTCGTTGTGTTTGTATCTTGTGGTACAGGGGATGTAATGGCTCCACGAATGGTGTCTTCAGTTGGAGACATGTTTTCTGTAGCAGGGATGGAGGTGAGCACGTGTGCTAGTGCTTGGCAATTCTTTAATGATGTTAAGATGAGGTCGAGCAAGGTAGGCGTTACATTCTTATGTTTTAATGCATTGTGTGTATAAGATAGTACGTCTACGAGGTTATCGTTTATGTTTGTCATGGTGGGAGCCTTCTCTATTGTGTGAGCCGTAATGTAGATCTCTTGTGGAGGGGAAATGCATAAGGGTTGTTGTTTAGTGGCCCTAGGGGTAGAGCTAGGGCTAGTTTGTGGTTTAGGCATAGGTGACTTGGGTTGCCACTAATTGTATGTGGCCAAGTTGCTAGAACTTGGACTTGATGTGGATGTCGCTAGAGCAACTTGTGTGTTTAACGTTGCAATCGATGGTGGCTGGTAGTTTAACGTTGTACCGGACATGTTGTTAGATGTTGCCCTTATGATGAAGGGTTTCTTGTTTCGGGAAGTCATTAAAGGTATGGGACTGATAGATTGCACTACGTTGAGCAATCCTTTCTTTGCCATTCTTTGTAAATAATTTTGCAAAGTTTGACAAGTGTCTGTGTCATGTCTAGGCATTTCATGGTAGTGGCAGTATGCACTTA
This sequence comes from Gnetum montanum, assembly GCA_015680685.1. NCBI lineage: Eukaryota > Viridiplantae > Streptophyta > Gnetopsida > Gnetales > Gnetaceae > Gnetum > Gnetum montanum. The sequence goes on from MNCI01026467.1 coordinate 327,879, forward strand.
AGTCAAAATGTTGTGGGACACATGCATTGTATGTTGTAGTGGGATGACTTACCAATTCATAGTGTTTCTGGTTGTGTATGTAGGCATCATCTGACATGCATTTGCATTGGACCAAACTAGCATTGAGAAGTTGTTCTAGTAATTGGGAAGGTTTTCCTAGCAAGGGTATGAGTTTGCATTGGGTGCGCTCATGTCTAAGAGTGGCTTATGTGGTGGTGCCAAAGCTAGAGCTAGCAACTTGGGGTGTTGAGGCCACGGGCCTATTGGTTGCATGTGTTGGCATGATGATTGTTGTGATTGTTGCGTGTGATGTTTCTTGTGTATCTTGTGCTATTTGTGTTGTTTTTGTTGTTTGTGTTTTTGTGCATGTTGTTGTTTTTTGTGTTGGCTCTTGTAGGCCAAGTAGGATGGGTTATTGCTTGCTCTTGCTACCTCTTCAATGCCCTTTACTTGGTCAAAGACCTGGGTAAGAGACTTTGGGGCTTGGTAGAGCAGTTTGGACTTGATGAAGTCATTGACTGCATCCTTGAAGATTTTTGAGAGATGTGTCTCCGCGATCGGCTCATGCATTTCATTTGCTGTGGCACTCCATCGCTGGAGGAAGGGTAGTATGGGCTCCAGGGGTCCTTGTTTGATGTGGAGGAGCTTGTCAATTGTCACTTCAGGTCTGATGTTGTATCTGAAGCATGTCACAAACTGGTGTATGAGGTCCTCGAGGGATGCGATGGAAACTCAGGGTAGGACATGGTACCAGTCTAAAGCTTTGCCAGTGAGTAATAGGGGAAAGAGGCATAGAATGGCATGTGGCCAAGAGTGCAACGTGATGGCTTCTACGCAGAATGTGATGATATGTGCATTGGGGTCACTATGACCATTGTATTTTTTTAGATGTGGCAACGAACCACCCATAGGTAGTGTAAGGGGTGGGACCGTAGGATAGATCGGATCATCACGGTAAAATTCCACCACCTTGGATGTGTCTGAGGAGGTAGCCTTAAGCTGGTTGATTTCCTCTATCAAAGTCTAGATGAGTTGGGACACTTGTTCCCAACTCATAGATCCGCCAGTTGGTTGTGTTGACTAGACTCGCGTAGGTTGTGCGGTGAAGGGTTGGATCACCGATTGTGGGCTTTGCGAGTTTAATGTCATGGCAGATGGTTGTTGGTAGTTTAACGTCATACCAAATGTGTGTTGGCAGTTTAAGGCCATACTAGGCCATGGATAGTTTAACGTCATCTCAGATGAATGATGAGCAGGTGCCTGAGGCACTGGTGAAACAGGCATGGCACAAGTGACGCCTGCATAAATGTTGGGTTGAGGTTGGGATATGGCCCTAGCATAGGCATAAGGTACTTGTGTTGCTTGGGGCTGGGCCCTGTCGTACGTACAAGGTGTTTGGATTGTTTGGGGCTGGGCCCCAGTGTGTGTAGATTGTGAAGCGAATGCCTTGAGCATGTGCTCCAAGTGTTGTGATTGTTGTGAGGAAGAAAGGCCCCAAGGGCTGTCGGGTTCGGGCAGGGCCACGAACTCATACTCGTACTCGGATGGCAATCTCGGGTAAGAGGAAGTCATCTTAGAATCATTATGTTGTGTGTATTGTATGTATTTGACAAGGTGATCCATGTTGATGGTAGTCAGTACTTAGACCAGCTTGAAGTTAGGTGCGAATTACAGTGAATTCGACTTTAAAACGGATGTGTTTTGTGTGTTTTTGTTGAAAAAACACTGTAGCGGTACTATAGCAGCATGCAACGTGAGTACTATAGCAGCATGACTACTGTAGCAGCATGCAGTGTCAGTACTGTAGTAGCGTGACTACTGTAGCAGCATGCAGCATGAGTACTATAGCAATGTGACTATTGTAGCAGCGTGCAGCGTGAGTACTGTAGCAGCGTGAGCGTGAGTTTTAGCACTTGGTTTGCATAGTGTTTGAATAGGTAGTGTGATCAGGGTTTTGATTAAATGGTAAACATGTTCAGCCCTCCTTCTAGCGCCATTTTCTGTACCGTCTAAAATCGTCCGCGTAAGGCTAGAGAAAAAACGAACGCCGAAAGATCTCTGGAGAGATATAGCTAACCCTGCCTTCGTGTGAGGGCAAGCTGGAAAAATGTAGGTAGGGTGCCTTGGATGGTCTGCACGCAAATCAACCAAGGACTTCCTTGAGCATACGCTATGGCCTGCACTGGGGTTATCGTTGCGAAATGTAAAATGTAGAGCGTAATGCAACGAGACGTAAATGTGAATATAGCATGTAAACGTAAACAGAATGTATGCAGAAACGTGCAATAAATTGGAGTAATGCAAACAAGGAACCAGAATAGTACAACGGAAGGAAAAAATGAAACTATGTCGTATTAATTAAAAGATGTGCACTGGTCAAAACGTAGTTGCATGTCTGGATTGCAAGTCAGACATTAAGCCCCGATGTGAGGTGTTTGCAGGCGCTAAGGATCACGTGCATCCGGGCTCAAGATTGCTAGTTTCTTTCTCTAATTTTTCCAACCCTGTTTATGTCAATGAACAAGGTATTTATGCATTTTTCTAGGCTTGGGAGTAGGATTTTTGAATGAGGTCAATGGTTGTGAGACGAGAGAAAAATGGATCGTGTGACAGGTGTTCAATGTACAGCTGTGTGTGAACTGGACGTATGTAGGCAGACTACGTTCTAGACCAGATGCATTGTATCTTACAATGTGTTTTAGCTTGTACAAGCTGACTTATGCCCATAGAAGCATGTACAATTTGTAGCATAAGAGCTTGACCAGCTCAAAATGTGAAAACTTTACAATGACTGATAATGTACAACAAGAGAATTTGACTCCAGCTCACTTGGAATTTCTAAATCTGTGGACTAAATGCTGCTAAAAGTGTTTTTTCTTCACCAAGGTTTCCAGCGTGTGTTGATCTTGTCCTGGCGTGCCCTCAACATGTGTCTAAAGTGCTTTTGCTTGGTTGTGGCCAGTGCTCACGTTGGACTCACGCTACCAGCGTGACCTCAACGTCACCTCAGCATGACTTCAGCGTCCATGACCAAAAATAATGCATTTTGTGTCAAATTTCCACCTTTAAGACTTGTTTTTGAAGTGTAACTACTGCATGTCCTTAAGGACGTCCCGCATGTTTAATTTAAGCCTGTCTATGCTTGGATTTAGGCCACTTTTGTTAACACATGTTGGACTCACACTATCAGCATGACCTGGGCGTGACCCCAACGTGACTCTGCTGTAAATGACAAGACTGTGTGGTTTTGGGTCCAAAATCTGAGGTTCTGGAGGCTGGGAGTTGCAATGATCATCAATGAACTCCCAAGGTGTCTTGCATTGCTCGGATTCAAACCGTTTCGACTTGATTTTAAGGCTCTGGAAGTTGCTCAAGCTGTACTCACGCTAGACTCATGCTGGCAGCGTGACTTGGGCATGAGCTCAGCATGAGTAGCAAGATTTTTGTGAGTTTGACTTGGAACCTTGGATTCTGGATGCTGAAACTTGGAGTAGTCATCAGTGGGTCCCGAGGGGACCTTACCTGTTCAAATTATGACCATTTTGACCTGATTTGGCTGCTCTGAAAGTTGCGCATGCTGCACGCACACTGCATGCATGCCACACATACACTGGTAGCGTGACTTGAGCATGACCTCAGCGTGCATGACAAGATCCATGCAATTTAGTCTGATTTTTGAACTTCTAGACTTTGAAGCGTAGGGTTGTTCTTGTTTCAAAGTGTTAAGCTGAATTTTTTGTTGTGTTTCAGTTAACTCCCATGCATCCACACTAGGGATACCATGCCTAATGTGAAAACATGCCACCCACCTCTTAGAACTATTAAAACCTTACTATTTTGACATTTTTAGTTGTTATAACTTACCTTTTTCACTCTCAGGTTCCAAATGGGAGGTTAGACACTAACCAAACTAGACATCTTGGGTTTCCATGTTGGGCCAACACTACCCAACATGGAAAAAGGAAGATAACACTCTTTCTTACATGCCCAAACAACACCCCCCCCCCCCCCCCCCAACCACCAACACCAATCTAGTCCAAGTTTGGCCCCCTGAAGTGGGCTTGCATGACCTAGAACCCCTCCAAGCAACCTTGATAGCCCTAGAACCTCATCAAACCAAGTCAAAAGTGGTTAAAACCTTGGGATTTTGTGGTTTCATGTTGAGGGAGGCCTCACCCATGCTAAGCATCCTATCCCCAACATGGATGGATGGGGGGATGATCAAAATTACCTAAATCAACTAACTAGTAGCCATATTGAAAAGCCTAGTACCCCCTCATAGCCTTCGATAGCCTAGATTGACCTTAGACCAAGTTATTTTCAATCCATAGTTAGTTCCACACTCATGAATCCCTTCTCCACACTACCCAATGTGGAACCAACATGAAAAATGATAGGGTATTCAAGAAAACCTCATTCACAACCTAAAATAACCAAATAGCATACTCTACTAACCCCTAGACCCTGCCAGAACCCTATGGAGATTTCGAATGTCTTAAAAGTAGTGAAAAAAGGTATAAAAGTACCTTTCACTCTCATCCATGCTAGGGCCATCATGCCTAACATGGAATAAGGGAGGGGGATTACATGAGGCACCTAGGAGCCTCCAAACTAGTGAATCTTGACACCAAGTACCAACCATCAACACTGATAACCCTAGAGGTTGTAATGCATGGTTGATTAGCTACCAAACTAGCCTAGATCTAACATTCTTAGTTCTTTCATTCTAGGGGATATCTCATTCTCACTTGCCAACATGAAAACTAGGTGGATGTAGCTAGGAAGGTTGGCTAGGATTTCCAGATGCAAGAAAACAATGTCAAAGTATCTTGTACTAACACCAAAACCTTGACAGCCTCTCTGGAAGCCACTAGAATGTCAAAAATCAACCCCTTAAGGTTCTTCCATGGTGGAGAGGATCTGATCCACATTGTGCATCCTAGTCTCAGCATGAATGGAAAGGGAAAATTCAAAACTATTCAAGTTTTCATGAAGTTTAACTTTCAAAAATAGCCCAACCCTTCTTGAAGCAACCAGAGTTCTGGAAGTCACCTATAATAGTCCAAACTTGCCTCCCTTAGGTTCTCCACATTGAAGGGGATCCCATCCATGCTGAGCATCCTATCCCTAGTGTGGATGGAGGGGGGAAGCCTAAAAACTTTTTCATTACCCTCAAAATGACCAAATTTCAATCCTAGGCATCGATAATCAACACAGGCAATCCTATGGACATACATGCATAGCCAAAACTGACAAGAAGTAGTCACGAGTAGAGTTTCTCAGTGCTTCCATGCTAGGAGCCACCTCTTTCATGTTGGCCAATGTGGAAGTAGGGGGAACTATGCGGAAACTCCAAAATAGCCCTTAGATACCATAAATAAGCACCAAAAAGCCTTGTGTATGTCATAGTACCCTGATTATAAATCCAAGAACCCTTAGATGCCCCAAAATTGGTCATGGATAGTCAAAAACCCTTTCCCCCTAAAATTCCATGTTGAGCATGGTAACCTTAGCATGGAAGAAAAAGGAGGACATTAAAAACCACTCAACAACCATTGAAATGACCAATTTTTGACCCTAGGTATCAACAATTAATACTAGCAACCCTGGAGATCCACATGCATAACTAGAAGTGACAAAAAATAGTAGAAAGAAGAGTTTCTTGATTTCTCCATGCTGGAACCCACCTCTTCCATGCTAGCCAACATGGAAGTAGGGGGTAACTTTGGGAGGGACTCAAAAATAACCTTTGGACACATCAAGCAGACACCTTACAACCTTGCATGTACCCTAAGGTTATGATTTCACCTTCCAAAGCCCTTAAAACCTATTGAATTGACCTCAAATAGCCAAAACATTGTTCCCCTAACTAGATCCATGTTGAGCACTCCACCTTTAGCATGGAAGAAAGGGGAAAAGCACAAAAACCACCTAGCAAGCCTCCAAATTTACTAGTTTTGACCTTAGACCCTACCTCTTAACCCTAGCAACACTAGGAATGCACATGCATAGCCGATTGAGGTCAAAATTAGTCTAGATATAAGATTTATAGTTCTTTCACATTAATGGCCCTCTCGTCCACACTGGCTAGAATAGAGACTAAGGGGGAGACCCATTTGAAGCTCATAAATACCTCAGAGTAACATCAAATCACCTTGCATGCACTTTAGAACCCTATCAGCACTCACTAGAGCCTTCAAACCTTAGCAAACTAACCTCAAATGGTTAAAAAATAGTCCTCCCTAGTTACTCACATTGGGCACACCATCCCTAGCATGGAAAAGAGGGAAGAATCTTAAAAAACATCTAGGAACACTCAAAACTACCAAATTTTTACCTAAAACTCTAGCCCTTGACCTCAATAACTATAGGAGCTAACATGCATAATTGATTGTGACCTAAATTGGCCTAGATCTAGGATTCTTACTCCATCGACATTGGAGGATTCTCTTTCTATGCTAGGAAGCATGGGAAAATGGGAAAAGCTACTTATCCACTTTTGATGGCAATATGACACTCTTAAAGATCAAAAATCTACATCAGAGAAGCCTAGGACCTCATAGCCTTAACATTATGCTCCTTTGACCTAGTTTTAGCCTCCAAAACTCATTCCTCCTAATCCTCCATCCTAGAGTAACTCCCCTAGTATGGAAATATGGGGTAAAGCCTTAGATGCCCTTGAATGACCTCCAAACATGACCAAAATTAGCCAGAAACATACAAAATCATGATCTATAGTCTTAGATGCCTAGAAACTAGTTCAATGTGCTCCCAAACCATCCTAAAACAAACCCCCCCCCCCCCCCCCNCATGATTGGGATGTTATGCTTAATGTGGAAGAAGCAAGGAAAGCCATCTCAACATGTTTTTCCACCCAAAACTGCCGTGAATGACCTCAACATGAAGCTAGGAGATGCACAAGTGCCAAATATAGGTCTTGGCTACTAGCATTGAATCTTGATCTTCCATGCTAAGTCCCCTCCCTAACCACTATTTGGCTCCATGTGACCATGGTCTACTAAGGCCTTAAACCAGCATTATAGTCCACTAAGACTCTAAACTAGCATCATGGCCCACTAAGGCCTAAAACTGGTGAAATTATGGCCCTTGTTAATCATTTATAGTCATATTTCTCATACTTCCCTTTTTTTGGCCATTACTACACTTTGTTTGCTTATTTTTACCCTATTTCTAGCCTTGAATGACCTTGTTTGCATTAGAATAGCATGTATGTGCATAATTTTATAGCATTTTAGCATTAGTTATTTACTTTTATCCAGGTGCCACTTAATATGCTTATGGTTTATATGCAAGACTGAAGTATGAGTACCTAGGAGCATATCAATATACCTTTGTGCCTACATGGACCCCATGGTGATATATAATGGTATATCAAGCCTAATTGCCTAGATCTTGAGCCTAAGAGTCTTGTCAACCACATAGCCTTGATAGAGAAACCTCTAGAATGGCCTAAGAACCTAGTTAAAACCCTTGACTTAGAGGTAGGTGACATAATGGAAGACTCTTTAGTTGAGGTTCCTATCACAACACATAGTGATGAGGAGAAAACCCTTAAACTAAGTTCCTCACTGGAACCTCAACAAGCTCAAGACATCACCAAAGTCCTACAAAGCAATATTAAGGCCTTTTCTTAGTCATATGAAGATATGTCATGCCTAGATCTACATTTAGTTCAACAAAACATCATACTTAACCCTACCATTAGATCATTTCAGCTAAAAGTATGCAAAATTAGACCTCATTTGGCCTTGGCAATTTGTGATAAGATCTCAAATCTCTAGTGAGCTAGTTTCATTAGGGCTATCAACTATGTAGAATGGGTATCCAACATAGTGATAGTCCCTAAGAAAAATAGAAGTATCCATATTTGCATTAGTTTCTGAGACCTAAATAGAGTGACTATTAAGGATGACTTCCCTTTACCTAGTATTGATCAACTTATCGATACTACAATTGAACATGCTTTGTTGTCCTTTCTGGATGGGTTCTCAAGATATATCCAAATTAAAATCAACCTAGAGCACCAACTTAGCATGACCTTCATGACCCCCTTGGGGTATCTTTTTCTATACCATAATGCCCTTTAACCTTAAGAATTCATGAGCAACCTATCAATGAACCATGACCTATATCTTCAACAATTACATGCTAGGTTTGCTCAACAACTACATAGACGATATAGCTATTAATTCCAAAGCAATCTGTGACCATGTTGATCACCTAGATCTTGTGCTTAAATGATGCCTCAAGTATTAGCTTAGGCTCAATCCTAAGAAATGTGTCTTTAATGTCAAGACTAGTATGATGCTTGACTTTATAATATCTAAAGTAGGGATACGTGTCGATCTTGATAAGGTTAAGGCAATATCCAAATTAGCAGTGCCTACCAACCTTAAGGAGCTTTAGGGATTACAAGGTAAATTGCAATTTATTCATAGGTTTATTACTAGGCTTATAGATAAGTTACAACCCATGCAACACTTACTTAAGAAAGGGGTTCACTATGATTGGGTGGCTCAATTCTAAGACGCCTTTGAAAATCTTAAAAAAGAGTTAGCATAACTACCAACAGTCTACCCTTCACAAGAGGGTAAACTATTTTACATTTACCCTATCATATCTAACATGTCCATTGCATCTCTACCCTTCCAAAAGCATGAAGATGGAGCAAAGATACCAATATACTACCTTATCCATGCATTATTTGCCCACAAGACCCGATACAATGAAGTGGAGAAGTATTGTCTAGTACTAGTCTTCTCATTAAAGAAATGGAGACACTACCTCTTTAGAAGCCAAGTCAACATCATTTGGAAAGACAACGTGCTCAAAGCCATAATTTCAAACATCTATGAGAGTAACCATATAGCTCAATGGAAAGCCATGACTATGGAGTTTGACCTTCATTACATTTCTCAATCCTCAACGAAAGATCAAGCTATAGTCATACAATCAAAGTTTCACCTATTGATGACCAGGCAGCCATAGATCTTGAGTTCCCTGATGAGCAAATTAACATTGTTAGCCAAGTGCCTAAGGATTATGAGGCAATCATGAACTTTAATGAAGCTCCAACTACCCAGGGGGCAAGTGCCACTACCATCATAACATTCCCATCTAGTGAAATCTAATCCTTCACATATCATTTCCAGTTTCCATGCATGAACAACATAGCAGAGTATGAGGGTTTGATCAAAGGCATGATGGTAGCTCGTGACCTAGGAATTAGATACTTAATGATCAAAGGCAATTTACAACTTATGGTTAACCTTGTAATTGAGGTCTATGCCTATAAAGCCAAACATTTACTATCTTACTATGACCTAGAGAAGCAATTGTTACAATAATTCATAGATGCTAATATCCAGCACATACCCTGAAATGAGAACACCATAGTTGATGCAATCACAACGCTAGCCCTTAGTGTTATGCCAGATGTGTCCAGTAAGTTTCCCACCTTAACTGTGGACTGTGTAATTCCCATCACACAGAATGTTGAGGATACCTTTATGGTCATTGTTAATACTACTCCTTCCATGGAGTGGTATGATGATATCAAATTTTACCTTATGCATGGTGAATGCTCACAAGGTCTAACTCTCACTCAAAAGGACATTGTATGTAAATGCTCAAAGTAGTATGTCATCGTAGATGATAATACATTGTCGACAATCCTACAATGGCATATTACTAAAGTGCTTGGATAAAACTAAAGCCAAAATAGTCCTAAAGGATGTTCATGAGGGTGTTTGTGGAGGACATATAGGACCTAGACCTATGGTTTCTAAGATTAGATAGTTAGACTACTACTGGCCCCATATGGAGAGTGACTACATGTAGAAGGTTAAGCAATGTGACAAGTGCCAATGGCATAGTAACCTAATACACATATCACCAACTAAGTTGCATACTACTCAAATCACTTGACCATTTCAACAATGGGGGTTGAATATCATTGAACCTATAAAGCCTAAGTCTTTCACAAGACATAGCTTCATCATCACCACAACCAAATATGTTACCAAGTGGATTGAGGCTATTTTCCTAAGAAAGACCACATCTAAACATTGTAGCCCATTTTGGCATACCCATGACCATAGTCATAGACAATGAACCACAATTTTGTAGCCATGAAACAAAAGACTTCCATCAAAACCTAGGCATTAAGCATTCTTTTTCATTACCTTATTGCCCTCAAGCTAATGGACAAGTAGAAGCTAGCAACAAGGCCATCATCAACCTTTTTAAAAATATGCTTAATAACGACAAACACAAATGGCATGAGCAGCTTGTCCATGCACTATGGACCTACAAAAAATCCTATGGCATGAAAACTAATGTAACTCCTTATAGCCTAGTTAGATATTTTACCTCTTGAATTGTAGGTACCATCACTCTGAGTAGCTTTGACTAACTTCATCAATGATGAGCAAAACAAAAAGTTATAGAAAATGACCTTAGACTCAATGTAGGAGCAACATATGCAAGCACTTGCTCACATTGAACACTATCAAGAGAGGTAGAAAAAGTAGCACCACCATAACTTGATAAAGCATAAGATCAAAGAGGGTGACCTAGTCCTCAAATCCATCTACAAGTGTGTGGACAAATTCTCAACCAATTGGAAAGGATCCTTCCTTGTCACTAGAGCCTATGGTAATGGAGCATTCAGAATAACTGACATGGATGGTAATGAGCTAGCCAATCCCATCAATCATTCCTATCTAAAGCCAAATTACATGTAGCCAATGATCATAAACAAGCAATCCTGCTTTAACATGACCTGCCAAGGCCTTAAACTAGTAACATGACCTACCAAGGCCTAAAACTAGTGATAACATGGCTTCTTGAGGCCTTAAACCAACAATACAGTCTGTTATGTCCTTAAACTAGTACCATGGTCCACTACAACCTTGAACTAGCACCACAACTTGCCAGGGCCTAAAACTAGTACCATGGCTTGCCATAGCATTAAACTAGTAATATTGATAACTTGGGTTTCTTGGTTTTATCATTTCATGTGACTTATATATGCATTGTAACATTATAACATGCTTTGTTTGCTTGGTTATCTTGTCCTCTTGGAGTTGTGTTTGCAAGATGAAGCCTGAAGCTATTACAAGGATGCAAGTCATTACAGCATCAAGTCACCATTTGACCTTGATGTGTAAGATTTGGTGAGTTTTTCCAAGTGTGTTGAGAGTTCTTGTACCATTACCCTCCATCTGGCACCACTCCTTGAGCCCAACCCCATAGCCTTATCATGACCTTTCATACCTTTGGAAATAATGTTAACCTATGTTCACCACTCATGCACTATAGTCATATGATATCTCTTTATCATGCTTCATCCTCAAGTCCACTTGAATGTAACACAACTCATTCAATGGAAAAACCATGAAGTCCATTGAGTGTAACACATCTCGTTCGATGGGATAACCACTAAGATTATTGAGTGTAATACAACTCACTCAATGGAAAAAACATATCTAACCAGCCCTAGCAATGAGGCCCAATGAAGGTCTCATCCCATACAAAAAAAAGAGGGAAAGAAAATTGCCAAGAGGCCAAATGGAAAATGAAGCCTCAAAGACCAATGGCCAAAGTAACCTTGGAGCAAAGTGATTGGATCCTCAAGCATATTCATTGAGTGGCCAACACTTCAAAACATGTCAATACCATGTTGTAGCCATGATGTTAATACTTGGAATGCATTATTAGCCCTCATAACTATTTCATTATGACCTTAACATTGTCATCTCTTCATCATAGCCTTATCCCTTCATCACAAGCACTCTTCGACATGGTTTGACATAACTGGATCAAGCATGGAGAGGGAACGTTGCTGGTGGACCTGTGGTGATGTTTTGTTTTCTTTCTTAGTGCCTCTTGAGTCAATCTTCTAAGCACTACAAAGAGGGGACATTGAAACACCATGAAAATTTACATGTTATAACCAATTTTCATCATGTAGCCTTCACCTCATAAAACCTGAGGCAAAACTTCATTGTAAATATAAAGATTATAATCCACAGGAGGCAATCTCACATGTTTCATACTTTTGGGTCTGAAAAATGCCTCATAAGTGGTCAAACCTCATTCCCCAAGTGAAAAAAAAGTCACCTAGTATCTATATTTGGGCTTTGGGGGTCAAAAGTTCCTTTTGGGATGTCAAAAATGACTAAATTTAATGGATTTATTGGCAGGTATACATTTTTCTATGCTAGAAACACCTGTAGGGGCGAATATCACCTATCCCTAGTGTGGAGGGATGGGAGGTTCTTCCTCAACATGGAAAATTTCCCACCTAGTGTGGAGACTACATGCATAGCATGAAACCGTTCCCCCCTCAATGTGGAATTTTACCCCTAGCATGGAAACTCCACCCCCAATGTGGAAACTTCATGGCCTCATCGTGGAAGCAACTTCAGCAAGGATGGCAAAAGGCTCAATGTGGAAGATCTACCTCTAGCTTAGAAGGTGTTCCCCTATTACTATTTATAGCAAAGTGAATGGCCATGGGGGTTTGGCACTTACTATATATGGTAACCACCCAAATTTTGGCACCCATTTCACCTATACCAAGAAAAGATTTGCATCAATTTGCAGCTAATATATCAAACAATTTATAGCAAAAATCATGATCAAAAACTTATAAAACAAAAACCCCAACATTCCTTTTAGGTTCAACACTTTGACATTCTCAAGCACCTAGCAATTTAGGCTTTTAAGAGCTCTTGCAACCTTTTAGAAATGTATCTTCTCGGAGCCTCCCAAGATGGAGCCCCTACACCCCTATTACTCCTTTTGCTACCCCCTAAGGCCTATGAAATTTTGGTGTCAATGCTACATTTCTAAGATCCTCAACCCCCAACATGGAGTAATCTGGTAGCCAAAATTCTCACTTTTGTCACTCCCTAGTAGTTCGAAGTTGCAGATCTAAAGTAGTAGCAAAGGAGATTTGACAACATTAGGAGTGGTTGAGCACTTAGATCGTGAAGCAAATCACATCAGCTTCAATGAGCTCTAAATTCCTACCTCAATGAACCCCCTTTTGCTCTCTCATGGATAATTCTTGTACAAATTCTTGAACCTATTTTTTATTTTCTTACATAAAGTTTTGAAATTTTAGTTTGTGTGCCATATATCTTACTTTTGATTTCTAGATCTATATTCTTGTTATTTGCATCATTCTTTCTGCATTCCATAAATCCCTAGGTGATATACCAAATCATCCAGGGTACCTCGAATCCCATTTTTTAGATGCCTTGGGGATTTATGATTAAGGCTACTTCAGTGAATCTCTCAATTTTTCCAATGATCACTTTTTCTAGTTACAAAAAAAAAAGAAAAAAAAAACAAATACTAAATAAGGTCAAATGAAGGCTAAATGATGATAAAACTCCATCTGGTACTGTTAATTAAGTGCGAAACATGATCAATAGAGGTCATTTAATGGGATTTAAAGGTTGACAAGGTGCATCAAAGGCTAAAGAGCATGAAAGAAGGCTAAATAAGGTTAAATGGTCATTAACTAAGGCCAAATTATAGTCTAATGATGGTCAAGCACCATCAAATAAGGTCAAACAAGGCTAAAACATGGTTAACAAGGGTCATAGAGGATAGGATAAGGTAGATGGGGTAAACCAAAGGTCAACTGCAAGGAAAAAGGCCAACTGGTAGCCAAATGATGATCAAATGAAGTCAAATAGAGCCCAAATGATGGTTAAATCCCATCAAATGATGTTCTAGAAGGTTAAACAAGGTCACAATAATGTCCAATGGTGTAAATTGATGTCAAATCTAGTTCTCTAAGGTAAAAGATGTCAAAGGATAGAAACATTTGATGAAATAAGACCAAATGATGTTGAAATGACAAAAATGAAGACAAATGACATCAAATGATAGGGCAGTGAATGTCAATAATGCATACCAAGAGTAAACCAAGTCAAAACATAGTGAAACAAATTCAAACCAAACAAGGTAGAAAACATATGGTAAAACATTATCAATATTGCTCAATTAGGGTTATATTTTTGCCAGTTTTAGGCCTTAGTGGGCCATAGTAAAGGTCCACAAGTTTGATAAGTTTGGGCACTTGGTGATGTTATTTAAGGTTGTTTGAAGGAAAAAATGAAACCTTTTGTTATGACTATGCTAGGTCAAAACAAGGTGGAATTGAAGTTAACTCCAAGATTTCAGGGTTCTAGGCTTCCATAATCAAGTTATTGGTCATTTTGACTATTGTGGTGTTGATTCAACCATCCTATAGTAGGGACTATGTTGGCCAATGTAGCCCTAGGCTACCTCAATGTAGGTTAATGGAATCTAGCGTTCTTGTAGTCAAACAAGGTGAATTTATGACTAGGCAATGTCAAACAATGCTATGGATTTCTCAAGTCAATTTTTAGGTCATTCAGAATGTTATAGCACTAGTCAAACAAATACAAAATCATGACTACACTGGGACTACACTAGGCATCATAGTCTACGCCTAGTCTAGCATAATATGATGTCAATCTTAGCTTCTGATGAGTTTTATGATCAATCGACTAGGTCCTTAGGTTTCTAGAGTTGCCAATATTCTTGACTAGGGTTTTAGCTTAGGATGGTCAATTCTAAAGGTTGTTTAGATGTTGAAATGACCATTTCCTACTTGGACTATGTTGGCCAATGCAGTTCATCCTAGCCTCAATGTAGATGGAGGAAACCTAGTATTTTCAAGATCAAAATGAGGTGAAATTACAGCTGGATAAGGTCAAACAAGATTCTGGGTTTCCAAGCTAGGTTTTTGACTATTGAAAGTGTCATATCACTAGTCAAACCATCCTTAGAATAATTACTACATTGTAACTATGCTCACCAACATAGTCAAGGCCTACTCCAATGTAATCATGTATGGAATCTTGATAATTAGTTAAATTTCATCATCAATCAACTAGGTTCTTAGATTCTTGGGTAACCGGTGGTCATGGGTAGGATTTAGACTTGAAATTGTCATTGTTGATGGTTGTTTTCATTTTGAATGGAATATACACCCTTGGACTATGCTAGCCAAAATACTCCCAACATAGTTGAGGGATTTAGAATGAGTTTTGATAATTTTTGACTTCGTTTATAGGTTTTGGTGGCCTCTGAACTCTCCAGCAAGATTTTGGGGTTGAAGTGATGCATTGGGAAGTTGATTTGACATGTTCATGATCTATTTTGAAGCTCTTACAAGGTGAGTACACTAGGACCATGTTGGATAGCATAGTGCAAAGCTTCCCCAACATAGTCCTAAGTCTTAGGTGTATTTTAACCAATTCTCATTCCACTTTTTAGTAGTTTAAGATCATCAGTGATCCTAAGAAGGTGTGAAGGCTAGGATATTATACTTTAGGGTCATTTTTGGTTTTTGTTGTTTCAAATCCCATCAACTACACTAGGACTATGTTTACTAGCATAGTTTAGGTGATTCCTAGTGTAGTCCCAAGGTGAAAATGGGATTTGGCTTGTTTTTACCCCATAGTTTACCATTACAAGGTTACCAAAGGCTCTAAGAGAGTGTGAAAGCCAAGATATGTTAATTTGAGGGTTATTTATGGCTTTTAGTGATCCACCCTCACCCAACTACGCTAGGACTACACTAGCTAGGGTAGTCCTAGTCATCCCAATGTAGTGTGAAGATGGGAGTAGGGTTTATTTTACTTTTGCTTGGTTATTCTACAGTTTAGGCTGACCAAGACTTTGGACAAGTGTGAAGTTCAAAATATGTTATTTTGAAGGTTACTTTTGGTTTTTGGTCTTTATCTCCTATCCAACTATGCTAGTTAGCATAGTTGGATCTATCCTCAACGTAGTGCCAAGGTTAGGGTAGGATTTGACTAGTTTTTGCTTAGTTATTCATTGTTTGGCAGCCAATGAAGACTCCAAGAGGATGTGATGGTCAAGAAATGTTAATTTGAAGGACATTTAGGGCATGGAATGGTCAAATTTTTTTCAAATACACTAAGTCTATGTTGATTAGTGTAGTTGCGGTGTTCCTATTGTAGTCCATACAAGATAGATGATTTTTTGTGCTTTTTGACTAGTTTTTTGAAATTTTGGAGCTATTGGAGGCCTTGGCTAGAGTTTGGTGCATGGTGTAACCATTCTAGGATCGATCAAAAGCCTGACCAGTGGTGGAAATAATCATCACTGATGGGACTATGCTAGCTAATGTAGTCAGGCTACTACTTAATCTAGTTACCTAATATAACCAGTTTTGATGTGATTTTTGGCTTTGGTCAATGTCTGGTAACTTCCAATGCTAACTCTTGGTTACCAATATTTGACATGAGGTTTTTAGGTTTAAATATGACATGGATGGATGCCTAGGAGGTGTGTTCTAGTAGTGGTTAGGGTTTAGAATCCATTCCAAGGATTTTGGATGCTTAAACCCTAGTGTAGTTGCCCTAGAGAAGCCAAAATCCAAGTGTGTTAGGACTTTCAATGGCTTGTTGAGGAAGCACCTAGTAGGGCCCATTCCAAATTTCAATTGTTGAAAAAATTACTTTCCCACTAACCCAATGTAGTCCCACTTTCTAATTATGATCATAAAGTTATGTGAAACTTGTATGAGTGTTTTGGGAAACCAAGGTTTTAGTGGTTAATGCATAAGTTTGTGATTGATTCTCACATTACAATTTTGCACAAATCAAACTTCTCATACCATATCCAACCTATAGTGCCTAACACTAGAATTCTAATCTTGTTCTTTCTTCCTTTACACTCTTCCTTAGCATAGTCTATCCATTCTACACCTAGAAGTAAGCATAGTTGCTTGAGGAGTGCCAAAATCTTGAAGATTTTGGTGAGTTTCTGCTTATTTGTTTATGTCAAAGAGGAGAGCTTCAACAAGCAAGAATCTAGCCTTGGAGGAGGCTAATGTAGTTGTAAGAGGGCTCTCCACCCTACCAAAACCTTTGATGGGAGAAGGACCTTCCACCATGACTCCCAGGTCCACACTCTCTAGCTGTTTCTCAAGAAATTTCACAAAAATCATAGGCGTTTTTACTTTTGTAAGCTAGTACATAGGGGTTTTCCAATTTCTACTATTTTTTATGTTAATTTTTGAATTGTTTTGGAAAAAAGCTAAGTATGTTTGGTTTTCTAGTTTTTGGTTTTTATTTTATCATTTATTGTTTCAAATGATTATGGAATCACTGAATTCTAATATATGGTTGATTTTCTACAAAATTTTTCACGAGATTGCACATAGTTAAAATTTTGGCTTTTATGATTTTACCCTTGTGAAGATAGGTAATGTTGACACTTGGAAGGATTTTTTCAACCAATGTCCTAGGTTCCTAGGGATTTTTGAAGGTGTTAGGGAGGGTTTGGCATTGGTTTTAGCAAATTTAAAATTTTTTCATATTTTTTATCAATGATTCTCTATGGCTTTTTTTCTACAATTTTGTGTTGTTGTGAAATTCTTTGTTGAATTTGGCTATGTTTTTGGATTCTTGAAAATTTTTTCTAGGCTTAGTATTGCAGCATAGATACTCAATTTTTATTAAATTTCATGCATATTTAGTCCCTAGACTTAGAAAAAATTTTAGTTCTAAATTGTCATTTTCGTTCTTATGTAAACTACCTTGTACAGTTGCAATTTTGATTGTTAAAACTACAAACCTTCCTAGCTATAGGCATGGTTTTTTGACTTTTCTAATAGTTTTCATAGGTTCATAAGGTTATTAACATGTTGTATTTTAGTTTTCAATAGTCAATTAAATTTTTTCTAAAATTTTAAACTAGTCTCCTAGAGTTTTTACTACATCTAATTTCATTGTTAACTAGGATTTCTAGTAAAAATTTTGTAAAATTCAATCTGGGTATCTATGATTATTGTAGTAGGTGTAAGCTAGTTTTCTTGGCCTTAAAAATTTATTATTTTTATGTATATCTCACCATAAAACTACTATCAGTTATTGGTTGACTACTTGGTTCTTTTTGGTTTTTTTTTTCTATGTAAGCTAGTCATAATTTTGGTCATCACCTTGTTTTGGTTCTAAGTGTTGCAAACTATGAATTTTATTATTTGGCTTTAGTAAGAAAGTTTTCATTAAGGTTGTGATAATTTTGGTTGTTTAGCAATTGTTAATTTTCTTGTTATAGTTATTTATGATTTTAATAGTTGTTGTTATGTGTAGGGCCTTCCTGAAACCGATCCTGATTGTCATTGAGCTAGTGGGGTTGCTTTGTTGCATTCACACATCAAAGCCTAACACCCCACCCATTGACATGGTCCTAGAGCATGGCTCCTTATGGTTTCTACATGGAGCAAAAGATTTCTTAGCCTTTCTGCTTCAAAACTTTAGTGTAATGGTGTGGTCACACTTGGCTTCAAAGACTGCATCGATGATCATGGAGATCCTATTACTCCATTCCACACATATGACCATCAAGTTCATTATTGATGATCCTAAAACTCATGTTGAGGATGAGCAACATGACAATAAGTATATTGGGAGAACTCGTAAATTGTCCAAGATTTGGAACATGCCTAAGTTCCTCCAATATACTGCTAATAACACATTTTATGTCAACCACCACTGATGAGTAGCAAGATACCCTCATGCTCAACCATACGAGTCACAAGCATTCACACATGATCTAGTCAAATTCTATGGATGGGACTAGTTGTGGTATCTAGATTGTTATGCTTTGATTACAGTTTGCTATCTTCCCACTTGGAATAGTGGTAGCTTTGTCATGTATGGTTTAGTCCAAAGTGAGGCATATGATGTTTATTATTTTATGTTTTATAGATTTGATCACCTACAACAAGAATAAAAGGTAAAGTAATTGAAGATCTAATTCATCTACTGCCTAGCTAGCCTAACACAAGTAACCACCCCACTTTCCTGGACACATCCTAAACACATATAGTGCTGCTAGGCTACCAAATGTTAAGCATTGTTGGGTTACCACATACTATATGTATGCTTGAAGTGGTCATGCTTGTGTTCATTAACAACTGGAAATCAATTGCTTGATTAAAATTTAGTAAAGTGAAGTGCATTAAAAGAAACATTAATCTATTCTTGGTGCTACAAGGATTGTGAAAAGAGTTCATTTTTATTCCTATCACACTGCTACGCTTAGGTACATTAGTGTTTGAACAAAGAACCATACACACTTAGACTCCTTCTACAGGCACTCAAAAAATATTTTAACTTTGGAGAAAACAAACTGCAAGAGCTTCACTACTCTGATTGAAAAACTATATGGAAATCATGAGCCCGAGTGCTATATTTATAGGTCGGAGTATACCCTGTGACATTGGATATCTGACGTCGCATCTAGACCCCAACATCACATACCTAACATCGCAACTCCAACGTTGGGTATTCAATGTCAAGGCTCCAACATCAGGGCACCAATAATAAGGCTCTGATACAAGGATCCAATGTCAAGGCTCCAATGTTAAGGCCAGGCAAATCATGACTCATCATACACATCAACACACTATTCCCAAATCCTTTAGGCACCATCTACCATTTGGAGTAAGTGTAAAATTAAGTTGTTTTCAGTTTATTTTTTCTTTTCTTAGGTTATTTTGGTTTTTAATGTTTTTTTTTTTAATTTTGTTATGCTTACAGGTACAAGGTTGATGGCCATGGGCTAATTAATAGAAACTAGCTCTTGCCTCTAGCCCACACAGTGTTGGATGTATTTATCAAAGGCCAAGTGGTGAGGCTCACTATGATGGAGCAACCCAAAGGTGACTTTGGTAGATATACCACACTCTATGCCAAAGCCTGATGCAAGTGCTTGGGAAATGGAACAGCCCATAGTTTTGGGAAATCCCTGATTTAAGCATAGATATGTGTATCCTCATTAGTGTCGTCACACTACCTTCATCTAGCATAGACAAGTAAGAATTTGTTTTCTTTTTTATTTTTTTTTTATATACTATGTCAATGTTTTCATGGTTACATAGTTAGAGGTTTTCTAGGATTTAAATGTTTAAATGATTTTATTAATATGTCTATAGATTTTATTTTTGATTGGTTATACTTGTTATGTTTTGGTTTTATGCAATGTGCCTCTGCCTAGGCAGATTGGCCTCTTGTTGCATTGTAGGTGCTACCTCCTCTTCCACCATCATGTTGGTCATTTCAAAACACTCTGAGGAGACTCTCATTCTTAAGTATGGTGATGTGAATTTAATGCAATAGTGGTTGGCTAGTAGGATGACTAGAAATATCCAAGAAAACATCACTAATGCAAGTTTTCTTTATCTATTCATGGCCCCTAGCAAAACAATCCCTACCCCTAAGATGATGAACATCATTAACTCCTTCAACAAAGGGGTGAAGAAGTTCATCACCTAGGTTCATGGTGTGCCTATCAACCTAGTCATTAATGAATCCATCTTCAATGACTTCTTTGACGTTCCTCACTAAGGCTTGAAGATTGTCATCAAAGAAAGTAAAGAGGTGGACCACTTTGAGGAAGTGAAGGAGTGGTTAGACACTCTCCGTGGTCACAAGCGGTTGTCTCCTAACCAATTTCAAGTTATAGAAGCTAAAGAGGCATATCCATTATTTTGCTCCTAGGTGTTCCCTAAGTTGTTGTAATAGGGAAAGATCATGGATGTTGAATCGACATGGACCATGAAGAAGGTCCTCTTGGAAGGTGCTCAATTTAATTAGGCTACTCAATTGGCTTCTAAGCTATGTGGGGAGATCCTTAAACTCTAGAACAACCTTACAACAAAATGCCACATGCACTATGCAGTTTTTGTGACATATCTAAGGAGGCTAATGGAATTCCTAGTGGTGAGGAAGGATGGACAATGGGTAAGTCAAGAATCATCCCAACTCTCTAAGCCTTAGGTAAAACATGTTTTTTCCATCATGTAGGCTCAAAATCCATCAAAGGGAATTAGGGAGTCATTGTTTGTTATCACTAAAGGACTTAGTCGTAGGCATTTTGCTTTCCTTATCAACATATGGATTGAGCGCTAGGTTAAGCACAAGATCACTAAAAAGGTGAAGACATTGTGTGCTGAAGTTGAAGATGTAGCTAAAGACAAACTAAAGAGGCCTATGGTTGAGGAGGCAACACCAATGATTAAGCAACCTTCCAAGAGGAGGTTTGTTGTTAGAGTCGACTAGGCATGTAACACAATTACATGTATGTTTTAGTTTGTTTTATTTTTTTTCAATTGTTTTATGTTTTACATTTCTTATGTTTTTAGATTATGTTGTTATTTTGTTTTATGAAAAATATACTAACTTATTCTATGTTTGATTTTTGTTAATCTTGTAAGCAAGCAACAGGAATTGGCAGCCCAAGCAGTAGTAGCAGTGGTAAAGCAAAAGTGCCTAAAGGAGGAGCTCCTATAACTGCATGAGGCTGAGGGACTATCCAATGCTACATTGGATGATTTTGATGTTATATTTAACCCTTCATAGCTAGGTGAACACCTTGATATCACTTCAAATGATACTCCAGGTATATATGCATTTTGTTTCATATGTTTGAGCTTTGTTGTTTTATGTTTAAGCTTAGTCTTAATCATTTGTTGATCATTATGCTTGTTGTACTTGTTAAGCCTCAACCCATTGGTTCAACCTCCACATTCCACATGAAGCCATGGGTGGATACTCCTAATAAGAGGAAATTCATGTGTGCAATGGACAAAGACATAATCAATTAGTTTCAATAGATTGCTCCCAATGTTGGTAAGAACTTAGCTTATCTTGTACTTTTAGATTTTTTGTAGTTGTATTATTTTAGTTATTTTATTTTATTTTTTATTTTTTGGTTATTTTATCATTTATTTTTCTTGAACATGTCTTATTGTGTTGTTTTTAGTGCCTAAGATTAGATGAGATCCTAACCACCCTGTTGAGATTGGTACCCTATCCAACTTGCCATCAGATGTAGAGAATGTTCCACAAAATTTGTATGAAAGTGCCACTAAATATGCATTTTCATGTGCTAAAAATTTGTTGAAAATCCAACGTTCTAATGAATTCCTATGGAAACAAGTTGTAGCATTAGAAAGGAAAAATAGGAAGGTGGTTGAAGGGAACAGAGATCCCAAAGATCACAAGGAATTTGTAGAGGCCCAAGTGACCAATAGGAGTTCCTTACGAACTACAAAGATTGAATAGGCATGGTACTTGAATGTCATCCATGGCAAGGTTGCTCTTGCTATAGAGGTTGTTGAGCAAAAACTACAAATGGACTTGTTGGTGAGTAAGGCCATGGAGTGGTGAGACTCTTGTGCCTAGGTCCTAGAGTAGAGCCATGCATAGAAAGACCACAAAAAGAAGTATAATGCTAAACATGAAGCCTATCTCAAGTGGTTGAAAGAGGAGTCCACTAAATGACATAGGTTAGAGCTATTCATGAAGGGGATTCAAGTAAAGGGCATCTTCAAACTATTTGAAGGCTCTCTAACATTGACTGACTTGCCATCCCCTTAGGTATCTACTGCTTTTGGGGAGGTGACCACTACTACATTTTTATAGAAGCCACCTACATGGACTAAGATTGATGAAAGTCACATCTCAACCAATATTAATCTTGGGGACCTGGACTGGGCCCACATGACTAAGGACCAAATCATCCATCATTTGGAGGTTGCCCTTCATAGCCTCCTACTAGAAGACGTTGCACTAGAGCCCTCCCAGGTTTGCCTATTTTATTTTTTCTTAGCAAGTTTTATTTTAGTTTAATCTGATTTGATTTGATTTCATGAGTAAATTATTGATTATACTTATGTTACTATGGTACAAGTACCAAGTGACACCAATGGCCCCAGTGGAAATGACATTGGAGATGCTCCTCAAATCCCTCAAGTGGCATCTTAGCATCATCAGTTGGCTATCTCTTTAGTTGTTTCATTTGTAGTTGATGTTCATGTTGTTATGATGTTGTGGCTAGAGTTAGTCATGGATGTTTGAGAGACAATTTATAGTTTTATGCATTATTTAAACTCTTATCACACCATGTGACAAACATTTAGACTATTATTATTTTTAAATTTTAATTTTATTTATATGTTTTGATGTTTAATATTTCATTCATGTTATGTGTTTTACATTCTTATTCATTGTTATAAAGTTATGTTTGTTAAATCTTATGGTCATATTGTAACAAACAAGAAACTAACCAAGCAACTAGAATGTAAACTAAGTTGTAAATAGTAATAATGAATTTTCTAGTTTTAGACCATGGTGGGCCATATGTGTTGCCAGTTTTAAGCCATGGCGGGTTGTACGATTTGGCAGTTTTAGGCCTTAATAGGCCATATGATTTGCTAGTTTTAGACCATGGTAGGCCCTACAATTTGCCAATTTTAGGGCATAGGGGGCCATGCTATTTGCTAGTTTTAGGCCATGGTGAGCCCTACAATATGAAAAGGAAATTTTTTATCAATTTTTTTTTATGTTTTAAAATTTTTTTATGATTTTTCAAGTTTTAAATTTTTTAAGGTATTTTTATGTTTTATGTTCTAAAACATACAAGGCATAAAGGTAAATGGTAAATAAAATAAACTTTATGCTACAGGTAAAGTAAAGTTAAATAATGTAAAGCAAAGTAAAGCAACATGGTATATACAAATAATGTTTAAACTAGACTATGAAGGCTATAGGAAAAAAAAGGCTACATGGTTATAGATGCAAGGATGAGTGAATTGGAGGGGAAATACATCAATTATGGAAGTGTTTCCTAATCTCTGAAAGATTAGGAAATGTATATGGTCTACTTTGCATAATTTTGTACTCTTTATTTCTTTCACTAACTATGTTAAAGGGGATCTCTTCCCATGGTGCATCCATGGGCCCATCATTGTTGGTTTTGACTTCTTATGCTCTATCAAATTTCCTAACTTTGTGGTTAACAGTAGGAGCATCTTCCTAAAACTCCACTTCGGATCATTGTTCTATGTCAACATTTTTAACTCCCAAAGGAACCACATTATCACCATGAATGATTATTTCACCTCCCTCATAAGGTAAGTGAATTTTTGGTAGATGGATGAGGAAATAGCACATAATTGAGCTAGCCAAGGCCTCCCCACTATGAGATTAAATCTTGGTGTCTCTTCCACCGCTAAAAAACTGGCTGTTATGGGGAATTGTTTCCCTACCACAAAGTCAAAGAAATGGAGCCTTTTATGACAACTCAAGATCCATTGAAGGATTCAAGAGAAAAATTTGAAGTATATTGCATATACTCCATTAGGTCTAAACATTCTACAATGGTATAAGGTATTATGTTGGTTGCTACTCCATTGTCAACATGCACCCTATGTACCTTGTACTATCCTATCCTTATGATTATAAAAAGGAAAGCTTTGGTTGTCTTGTCATCCTGGGGGTTAGTTTTGACCTCACTATCATAGAACACCAATGTTGTGCACTTTGTTTCTTCCCTTGGTGAAGGGGGTACCATCACTGCATAGATGGACTCCTCACTAGTAAGGATGTCCTCATTAATGGGAATAGAAGTTAACATTTTTACTAGCATTTCACGATGAGCTGTGGAGATCATGACCAAGTCATACAAACTAAGGAATGTATTCTTTTGTTTTAAAAACTATTTGACCTATTCCATGACATTGAGGAAGTACCTATCATGGGTTATTAACTTCTTCCTTTTTTTTTGTTATTCTTAACTTCCTCCATATGCCCCAAGATGCAAAATTTATGCTTTAGTTATTTTTTTTCGCCTCTTTTCCCTTAACTTATGGATTAGGGTCTTCCCATGGTTGAATGGTTGAAGTGGCCTAAATGTTAGAGCTCATTAGAATGGATGATATTGGAGTGGGCTTTGGTGGGCCAACCTCCTTCCATGCCTTGGCCTACTTGTTATCTTTGTTCTTAGGTTTTGGTGCAAGCTTCTTACATTGTTTGCTTGGGGATATTTTGTTATTATTGTTTGGTTGAGAAGAATCCATTACATTGGCCACTACAGAAGGATGTGGTTCTATTGTAATGGTAGGTTTGGCTTTAGTGGGAGGAGCTAATCTAGTCACAAAAGGTACTTTGGGAGATGTAGATGATGGCACCCTTACAACAAAAGGGGACCTTAAGCTAGACAAAGCTAAAGGACTCCTATCATTGCCAAGAGATACCTAAATCATGAACAGCTCTCGTGCAAGTCTGAATCGTTATTCACATTGAATGTAGCTATAGTGTATGGGTTGTTGTTGGCATTCAATGGATCCTTGTAGACCTACATGGATTGGTTTCAAGTCCTAACTAGATTAGAGCTATTAAGCATCAACTCAGCCTTATCAAGTCATTCTTTAGCACTAGGCAAAAGTTGGTATCATGACCTAGCAGTTGATGGTGGTGGTAGAAATGGTCAAGTTTAAAGTACCTAGATAATGGTGGATTGTCCTTGGTTGCAAGAGTGCGATTCTTGGTGATTTTGCATACTCTATTATGCCTCTTATGGGCATTCTCGATCATTTATTTATATTGTATTCTTTCACTCTTTAACAACTGATCAACAAGTTCATATGGCTTTAGTGGTAACCTAGTGTACTTTGACTGATCTTTTCATTCAAAGTTAGGCCTTGTATTGGTTGATGCAGAGCTCCTAGATATTGATTGTTGGTCCTTGGTGGCAAGGGCCTTACGTTGATTCATTTTAGATCTCTATGTGATTTTGTTTTCTTTTTCCACAGTGGTCATTGCTACATTATTTTTCCTCCTCCTCTTCTTGCCCTTCCATGTATGTTGATTCTTATACACCACATAGGCAGGGTCATGACTAGCCTCAATAGCATCCTCTATGTTCTTGGTTTGGGAAAATTCTTAACTAAGTAACCATGGATCTAAGTAGTGGATTTTAGACATAATGAAATCATTAATCACCCCCTTGAATATAGTGAGAAGGTGAGTCTCAGTTTTTGGTTCAAGAATCTCATTTAGGAGACCATTGCACCACTGTATAAACTTTTGTATGGGCTCAAGGGGTCCCTCCTTGACCTTCATTAGTTGGTTAAGAGATGCATCAAATTTCAAGTTATAATTAAAATGGTTAATGAATTGTGATATTATGTCTTCTATCAAGGATATAGATCCTCTTGGTAATGCATGGTACCAATCCAAGGCTTTCCTAGTAAGGAACATAGGGAAAACCCACATTATGGTATACAACCAAGCTTATAGTAATAGACACTCAAAATGAAAGGTTATAAGGTGGGAATTAGGATTTCCCTTACCATTGTATTTGGTAAATTGAGGTATGGGGATGCCTTATGAAAGAGTTATCTATAGAATAGCAAGATTGATTGGGTCATCTTGATAGAAGTCCATGATTTTCATCATTTATGTTTTTGAAGCTTTAAACTTTCATAACTCTTTTGTAAGATCCTAGATCATTTGAAATGCTTGATCTAGGCCTTGGGACATTTCGGTGGACTAGGGAATCTATAAAAAGGATTGTGGTGTAAGTTCAGAGGCCTATGGCCCCATGATGGGTTATGACACGGAAGGAAGAGGTTGGATCATAATGATTGTAGAAGGACCAAAAAAAAAGAAGGAGATTGGAGTGGGTATTTGAGGAATAAAGGATATGAAGGATGTATGTGACCCTTGAATTACTTGGAATCCCATTGTGGGGCCTATTGCTATCGAGAAGGGGTGAGTGGTGGTGAAGACCATCAATGACGGCTGTGCAAACCTTGGCTGCATGGCAAAGGGCATAAAGGAGCAAAGGAAAGTTATTTGGAGTATAGAATGTGCCTAATGGGATACTATAATAGGTTTCATTCCAAACATGATTGGATAGATTGGAGAAGTAGGTTGATGGACTTGCCCCATGGAGGAGTTAGGAGACATCAAGGTGGGTACAATGGCTTGGGAAGCCAACTATTGGAATAGGCTCCCTAAGAAGTTTTCTAGTTTGGGCTATACCTCAAACTTATCCTACTTCTTATGTTGACCCTTAGAGCTTGACTTCCCATCTTTTTCATTTATCTCAATTAGATGAGATAAAATGCATGTCTGAGCATCGGACAATGGTATTTTGTCATACGGGAAAAGAATGTATTCCTTCCCATTATGGTGAATGAGTTCATATTCACATTTGGATTCTGCCTTCACCCACGGGATGAGTAAACCTACCTGGATTTTGGCATAGATGAAATTATAATAATTTTCATCAATGATAGTCAAATCTAGGCTCTATCCCCTTAGCTTAAGAGATTTCCTATGCTTGACTACTGTAGAGTCTTTAAGGTCATAGACTCTCATAACATCTTTATTAGATGCCATGTCAATGAGGTTGAGAGACAAGATGGTTGACTACTTGAAATACATGTTTACTAGCTTTTAAAATTGATTTAATAAATGTTATAATTAATTAATTAATTAGAAAAATTTCCAACAAGTGAAATTATCCAAGATGCAAAGGGTTTATGACTAAAAAATAGTGTAAAACTACAATCAAAGATGTGGTGTAGATTGCAGTGGTAGTGCTGTATACTACACTTGCTAGCTTTATCAGCATGGTCTATGCTAGACGGAAGTGAATAAATGGCTATATTGTCTAGAAAGACTATGTTAGTGTTACCCCCTCTTTGAAAAATGCACAGGTTTTGAAAAAATGAATGTGCAATGTTGGTTTTTCTAGTACTATGCTAGGGTATTAGAGAGGACTATGTTGGCCTTCTAATATAATTTTATAGCAAAATGTTTTTATGTGTGTTTGTAGTACTATTATGTTGCTAAGCTAACTATGCTATGGTAGGTAATGGGAAAAGGTCTTTTTCTTGGTAAAACCAAGCTAGGAATATTTCCTCATAAAGGAGGTGCTCTATTTTTGTAAAATGAAATGTAAAGTCTTATGCTCACCAAGGACTATGCTGGAGTCCTAGAAGTGTCTACGTTGGGTTTCCTACAAACTTTTACAATAGTTAGATTTAGGTGTTTAGATGGACCTACATTGATACCTAGGATGTCCTAAATGTAGGTTTTGATGGGAAAAAATTGCTATTTCATGTGTTCACTATGCTAGCCTTAGAGTCCAAAAACTACTATGAAAATAATGTAGAAACCAAAATCATCCATAATAACTATGTTGGATATTAGTTATGGAAAATTGAACACCAACGTTGGTTTTTTAATGGTAGACATTTGTAGGATTTGAAGTTTGAAATGTGGAAGGCTTGGTTTTAGGAAATGGTTGTAAAATGTTTGCACCAAGAATTCAAGTGAAGGCCCTCTTTCTAGCACCAAAAAATTGTTATACCTGAAAATTTTGGTTGCTGAAAAAAAATTGAAAATCACACGTGTGAAACAATTTTTGATCTTGAATCCCAAGAGCCTTCGGAAAAAAGGATTCAAGGTACCTTAGATGGTCTAGTTGATCACTTAGGGACTTAAAAAATATACATGAAGAAAAATGAAATTGCATATTCGAATGAAAATAAACATGTAATTAAACTTGAAATGTAGCAAAAAATGCTTAAAGTATAGAGTTTAGGAAGTATAGCTTGTGTGTTCAAATGCACAAGAAGCTTGTTTGATCAAAGCTTAAACCCTATTGGAGCTAGTAGGTTGTATTCTATAGTTAAACTCCATGCTCTAGGTACTCCCCAACTCCAATCATTAAAAGCTCCTTGCTAGTTTTCACTTAAATTTGCAACTTTGGGTACAAGTGGTCTAAGAAATGGTGCTTCACTCTTATTGCAATGGTACTATGCTAAGACTCTTTGATGCTCAAGTAGATACCAATGTGATTCAAAATTCTTGCACATGCCAAAATGGGTTTATAGTGCTCAAGATTGCCAAGGTCGTATGATTGAAAAAATGTTCAAAACCTAAACAATGTGTTCAAGTTTGGCTTTTATAGGCTTCAAGGTTGATTTTAGGCTACAAATTTTTGCCATGATTGCTAATAGATTGGTGTTTTTTGTAGGTGTAATAGGTCATTATTTCTAGTGTAGTTATCCATTTATGGTAAGTTTTAACACCTAAGGGCCATCAAAACCACACCAAATACTAAAAATAGTAAATGGACCTTTTGTAACTATGTTGCCCTCTCCATAACTACATTGGCCTTGGAGAGCTATGCTAGCATTGTTGGAATTTATTGGAAAATGTGGTGACTACACTGGCCATGTAAAGATTACTAAAAATCTAAGATGACTATGCTTGCATGCTACAATTGCTAGAATTTGTAGCAATTATGCTGGGAATTGCTAGGAAATTAAAAATCCAACACCACCAATGTTGGGTGTAGGTGGTTCCAACGTAGTTGAGGCTATACCCCCACAAAAAACTATGAAAATGCCAAATTTGATAGTCCCCAAGGCATTTTTATCCTTCCCAAGCCCACATATAGACATGACATTACTTTTTCCACTTGAAAAGTGAGGTAGTAACAACTTATGAGATATTTTTCAACCTCAAAAAGTTAAAGTATGCAAGATTGCAACTTAAGGGGCACAAACCTTACATTTATAATAAAATCTTACCTCAAGTTGGATGGTAAAAGTTACAAGTCACAACATGAGTTTTTTAGGTGGTGTTTTAGAAACTAAATTTAATATATGCATGGAACCTTCAAGTAGAATTACAAGTACCTATGTAGAAGAAATTGATAGGTTAGAATAGTTTAAAAGACAACCTCCTCACATCAAGTCATTACAAGAAGAAGATATTGAATGGAGAAGACCAGAGATATAAGAGACACATAAACCAAAACCCATAGAACTAAAACCCCTACTGGATATACTTGAATATGATTTTTTAAACAATAAGAAGCTAGTAATTATAAATGCCAAACTTGATAAGAAACAAAAGAAAAAATTACTGCATTTGCATGGTCCTATGATGAGATCAATGGAATCGATTCACGTATATGCCAACCTTGAATTTATACGGACCTAGCTATCAAACCATGCTACCAACCTCATAGAAGTCAAAGCTTAAAGAAGTTGTCAATTAAGATTTAGACAAATTGTTAAAAGTAAGGTTTATCTATCTAATAGCAAATAGTAAATTGGTCAAACCATTAGTCATTGTACCAAAGTAAGGGGATAAGTGGAGGATTTGTATTGATTTTAGATTATTAAACATGGAAACATTTAAGGACCATTTTCTTCTACCATTTGTTAACTAAGTCCTACATACTATAGCAGGATACTAGTATTGTAGATTTCTAGATGACTATAGTAAGTACAATAAAATCTACATTGTACTAGAAGACTAAGAAAAGACCACATTCACTAGTTCATAGGGAACATTGGCATAAAAGCATATGCCCTTTAGTTCATGTAATGCACCCACTACATTCTAGAGACTTGTACTCAGCATCTTCAAGAAGAAAACTAGCAATGAGGTTGATGTCTTTATGTATGACTTCTTCACATATGGGCTAGATTTTAAACAAGCCTTGGATTGTGTAGAGCACGTACTGAAGAGATGTATAGAAATCAATATAAAGTTCAATTGAAAAAAAAAAGCCATTTAATGATTCAAGATGGTATAGTTCTAGGGCATAGAGTATCTTGCAAAGGAATATGAATCTAGAGAAGATCATAGTCAAATAAAACATTACTTATGGCCCACAAACCATTAAGAATGTTAAATCAGTTCTTGATCACATAGGATATTATAGAAGATTTATTGAAAATTTCTCAAAATTTGCATAACCACTAGTAGAACTCACAAAGAAACATGTACCATTCCATTGGATAGAACTATGTGCCTTAAATTAAAATAGAAACTAATTAAAACACCAATCCTTTAAGCTCTGGATTGGTCCAAAACCTTTCACATTATGATAGAGGCTTCAAACTAAGCACTGGGAGTAATACTCACTCAACTAGATGATCAAAAATGACCCTATTACATACACTACACTAGTCAAAGCATCAATTGTGCACAACTTAACTACACCACTACAAAAAATGAGCTTATGGCTATGGTATATGCACTTGACAAATTCAGACATTATGTGCTCAAATATCTTATTTATGTCCACACAAGTCATAGTGCTATCATATTTCTAATGAATAAACTAGTAGTCAATCCAAGGATGATAAGATAACTCATAATATTACATGAATTCAACATCACTATGATAGATAAAAAGGGAATTGAAAACATTGTAGCTGATCATCTATCTAGACTCAGATGGGAACCACATGACAATGATGAATCATTATCAAACCAATTTCCCAATCAAAATCTATTCACAAGAACAAAAATGGCTACAACCTCAAGAAAGAAGTCATGGATCTCTAATTATGTGACATATCTCACTACACAAAAATTTCCTATTGAGTGGAACAAGAAACAAAATTAGTTCCTCTATCAAGCCAAATAGTATATGGAAATTAATGGGAACTTTTATAAGATCTATACTAATGGACTAATCAAATGGTGTGTCCGAGAAGAAGATCAGCAAATAACCTTACAAGATGCACATGAAGGATCATGTGGTAATTACTATACAAAACAAATGACAACACTTAAATTGCTGATGGTAGGCTACTTTTGGCCTATCATATTTCAAGATGCACACCAATTCATCCAATCTTATGAGAGGCATCAACACGACAGAGGATTAACAATTAGAAATGAAGGTCCACAATAGTGAATACAACCATTGGAATTATTCGATATTTGAAGAATTGATTATATGAGGTCAATAGCACCAACGTCCAATGGCAAATCATACATTATAGTGACAATTGATTATTCCACAAAGTGGGAAAAAGCAACTACAATCAAGGATTGCATAGCCAAAATAGTTGGTAAGTTCTTTCAACAACACATGGTAAATAGATTTGAAGGATCACACATGCTCATATCAGATAAAAAGACTCAATTTACAAGAGCTACATTCAAAAAACTAATGTAAAAACTTGGGGTGAA
Organism: Gnetum montanum; assembly: GCA_015680685.1. NCBI lineage: Eukaryota > Viridiplantae > Streptophyta > Gnetopsida > Gnetales > Gnetaceae > Gnetum > Gnetum montanum. The sequence goes on from MNCI01026467.1 coordinate 359,786, forward strand.
TCATAAACTAACTACACTATACCATCCCCAAGCAAATGGTCAAGCAGAAGTGACTAATAGAGAAATCACAAGAATATTAACTAGAAGAGTTAGTCAATATAGGAAGGATTAGAGCACTAAACTTAACGATTCTCTATGAGCATATAAATCAACATGGAAAGTTCCTATAAGATATTTCCCATACAAGTTAGTTTATGGTAAACTACACATGTTACCAATCCAACTAGAACTCAATACCCTTTCCATTTCTTGTATACTTAACCTTAACATAAGCCTAGCTCAATGAGCATGCCTTATGAATCTTAATCTCTTAGATGAGAATAGATTAGTTACTCAAATGAGTTATAAAATTCATAAAAAGAACTCCAAAAATAGACATGATGCTAAAATAAGATGTGTCAATTCAAGTAGGTGATAAAGTCCTCTATTACAATCTTAGTCATGTCCTACAAAAGGATAAGTTCCAAACCTTATGGGAAGGACCCTATATCATCCATGCAACATACCAATCTAGTACCATGCAGATCTATCACCGAACCAATCCATAAAAGTTAATTCTTATCAATATTTAACAAGTCAAGCCATATCATGACTTTCCCTACTCTTTTAGGGACTCTACCCCATCTACCAAACTATTGGCACATTTTGGCCATTTAATAGAACTAAAAAATGCTTTAGGCATGGAGTTGAATGGCTTAGGAGGTGTAAGTCCAATAATAAAGTCCTTTGATTCATGGTTATAAAAAAGCATATTGAGTGATTTTTATAATGAGTTGTTCTTCTTTGCCAATGTTAAAATTACTATTGAGGACTCATCATCTTGGAAAAAAGGACATAACATTCATCACAAAGATGCTACAAAATTTAATTCTTTTTCTCATAAGGGTGAAATGTACAAAGTAACAAATACTGGTTCATCATTTAAATCATCTTCAAAGGGCAAAGTTATCTTTACTAAAGTGGACAAATCCAAATTACTACAAAAATTGTCATCCATTTTTCTTGCAACCAACTACCCAAGAAATTGTATCTTCAAGAAAATCCTTACAAATTTTGTGATGTATAAATGATGAAGATGTTGTTGATTAGAAAATAAAAATATGCTCTACCCAACAAGACTCTATAAGTAAAATCGAATGATAGCTATCTCTTGTTGATAAATTTTCAAAAAATTTGTTAAACTATTAGCAAATTATTCAATTTATTTTAAATCCAATTTTATGATTCAAAATCATCATTTTAGTATTTGCTATGTCACTATCTTTATAATAGTGAAAGGTAAAGATAAAATTCAAAAATTTAGGTTACTATAAGATTGAAACAGAGAATGCTATTGCAAGAGGAAAGAGATCCTGGTATAACTTGGGCAACAAAATCATTTAATTAAGTAAAGGAAAATGCTCATAAATCCAAATTAATGGTAGCTATGATTCCTAATGAACAAAATGTATTCAACCTTCTTGGCTGAGCCTATCATGATGGCATACAATGAAGCAATGATCTTTCTTCTGGTCAACAAATGATTAAAAACAAAAGGCATATATTCCATGATGAATTCCTATCACTATCAAGTGGAAATTAAAAATTTATTTTGCATTGTAATCTCCAAAAATTGTGGATATTGTTGATTCTTTACTTTGTACCAGCGTAGGCTAAACCAGCGGCAACAATCCCAATCATGCATTTAAATCTAAGCCTTCTCAACACTATAGCCTCTTGACTGATTCCTACGTAGATGGAAATCATGTTAGTACTTGTATCTGATCTATTTATAGGGGAAAGGGTTAGAGTTTAGTTAAAGAATGCTTCTATGGCCTACACTTTTCTCTACCACTTGCTACCATTCTTCTAGATATTTCTTGCTTTGGTGCTTTATCATTTCCACCTAGTAGTTGTCATTGTAGGTGTGCCCTTGGAGATCTCCTTGAACTTCTGTAGGAAACGCAAGCCTAAGCATGTTACAATGAATTTGGGAAAATTGATCACATCAGAAGCTAAACACCACCTTAGATCCACGTAAATGCTGCCTTTATCGTTGGTGTGAAGAAACTACCAATTGCCGTAATGATGTTTACACCTTTGAAACTATGGGACTTGGCATAATTTTATTAAAACAAATCTTTTACTGGCCTTGAAAGTTGGTTGTATTACCACAAGGATTGGCCATTGCATGGATGAGCTGCCAAGACAAAACCACTTAATCTCATTGTCAATTGAAACGCTTTGCTGTATTATAAAGGAGATTAATTTAACATTCGAGTAATACTTTTAAAAGATATCCATATTATGATTTAGGAAAAAGGGAAGATTTATGAACATTTGATAACTATTAGTTTATTTTCTATGAGAATTGAAACTTTCCATGGAAGTCGTAACTTCATGATAGTTACAACCAACACTCCAAGATATTTGTAGCTAATTTTGATTTTTTCCATTACCAAGGAGACACTTGCCAAATGTGGCTTAAAAATCTCTTAACTTCTCATGGAAGTTGTAACTCCTTGGGTGGTTAAAATCAAAACTTCTAGATATTTGTTACTCACCCTTAACCTCTCATGATAATTGTAACTACCCAAAGCCACTATAAAAAGGCTTCAAAGGTAGAAATGGAAAGGGGGAAGCTTTTTGAGAAGAAGAAATTTGAAGATTGCTTGTAAGATGGCTTGCTAAAGACATCATTTCAACCACTTTGTTTTAATCCTGTGAGTTCATTCTTTCCTATTTTTTTAGCTACTTTGCTAGTGGTTTAGGTAGTATCATGCTTGGCTTTTAAATTTGTGATTTTTAGATTGCTTTTATAGTTTTTTGTTACATGATAGTAGAATCCTATTAAGATTTACCATAGAAGATCTCATGTTGGAAAGCCTCATGAGCCATTTAATAGAGAATTTTATTATTATGTAATGTTTAAGGCTGCTATTAGGATTGTTGTAAGAAAGCCTCTACTATAGACAAGCCAATTGAGCAATTCAATAGTCTAGAGGGTTCAAAAACTCTTTGGTATTTTTATAGGACTGAAATAGCTGTTTGATTTTTAAAGTATATTTCCTTGGTATTTCAATCAAAAATTGTCAAATCTTTAAAAGCTCTATTGTATGCAATCGTTCACAACTATTATCTAGCCAAAATAGAGACTCATACATGGTAGTTTACATAACAATTTTTGGTAGTATAGTAGGATTGTCTTTAAGAAATTGCTTGTTTGAGCCTAGAAAATTTGAACAATTCATAGATATTGAGTTAGGGATAACTTTATCGTGAAGTTTTTCCTCATATCAATTTACCTTGCTTAAATATTTGAAATTTTTACATAAATTTGCTTTCTTTTCTTTCTCTTTCCATTGAATCTTGCTTTATTTCTAGTTTTCTTATGGAACTTTCTCTCTCTGGGGAAAATTAGGAGTAGATTAGTAGAGTTGTGCTCAAATGCTTTTCGCAAAATTTTATTTGTTATAAATAGGTATTATAAGGACCGTATAGACTAAGTGATTGAACAAAATAGTAATCTCCAACAACCCAATATTTTACAAAGTTGGCTGAATCTCTTTTATGATAGCCGATTACAATCTTATATGCAACTCAACTATTTCAACATTCACAACATCAAACACATACTCACATTTAACTACTAAGTCTCTTGGGTTGTATTTGGGCCTTATTGTTGCCAAAGACCAGCAAGCACCGAAATCCTATTCAAGGCACTCGTTGGCAGTTGCATCCCAAATGGTTGCCAACATAAACAAGCTACCATCCATTCTATATTCCAAATATTCACTTCTTAGAATAGTCATGGGGGTGTCAAACTTGACACTTAGGCACAAATTTTTGTTCCAACACTTTTCTACTTTTTATTTTTTCCATTTCTTACTAATTCTTCCACTCTTTTATAACTTTTCCATTCTTTTATACTCTTTTTATTTCTTGAATCATTTTTCACGCTTTAATAATTTTCAACCTTTTCTATTTTCAATATTTTTCCACATTTTTTTATCATCTTTCATGTACAAATTCTTGTTGATTTTTCTAATAAAGTAAAAAGAAATAAAACAAGATGTCATCCCAATAATGTGAATATTGTCCTATATTATCAAATTGTCGAAGGATTGATAATTATAGAGTGAGACCACATCACCCATCCACTCATTTTCAATAATAAGAGGTTCTTACCATGGCCATAATGACATTCTTTCCACAATAAACCTAAACTAAACTTGTGATCACTATGCTTGAATAGAAAAGAAAAGAACCAAGTGGGAATGAAAAGGTGTGGCATCAAGGGTATTTGTTAATTCTCTACAACTACTACTATAAGTCTGATCCTACTATTAAGTTGTATTATTTACTTGAGTTATAATGAAACATGAAAGTCCAAAATCAATGTTGCATTACCATGTCACTAGGAAGACACGTACCCATGCCTAAAGGTAGTCCTCTAGTCAACTTGACACAATAAAAACATAATAAATGCATAGAATAAAAATTTCTAGGGGTTCCACTAGAAATACATGTTATCCATGCCTAAAGGCACTACTCTGTCTAATGGTCAAGTATCCTTTAAAAAATAAATTGTGCTATTCATAAACTACTTTAAACTTCATTGCCAAGTTTTAATACCTCTTGTAGTTGTGATAGTATTGTGGTAAAGAATTTATAGCTACAAAGGACATATGACAAAGTAGATAAAGAATATAGTGAATTTTCTATTAAGGAGAAAATATACTTCAAGATTGAAACTTACCATATTTTTCCCACTAAAAGATTGAACAAAATTTCCACCTATGCTATAAGAGGAAGCACTATTCTTATGAGGAAATTTAACATAAATCTAGCTCATTTATTGTTTCTAGAAATTCAAAGAAGATTTGAAGAAAAGAAGGTAGGGAAATTCACATTATCATTCGCTTACCTCATTATAAGGTTATGCAAGCAAGTTAGAATTATGGGCTACACAAATGGTGTCCTGCGCAAGGCCTAGAATGCATCTTACACTGAGATGTCCAAGCCAATGCCTCCAAAGAAAGACCAACTAGAAAAGCCAGTAGGCACTAAGGAAGAAGTAGGATTCACACTAGTTGGAAACATTCCAACCACAAGATAGGAACAAGCTAGACCCAATGGATCAACACCAACCAATGATAGACCTAGATTGAGTACTCCACCAACACAATCTCAATTTGCCACATGCATATCTCAATTGTAGATTTCTGATGTATTACATGGACCTCCTCCATTGAGAGGGTTTGATTTTCTCTAGTCAATCTACTTATGTCTTGGTTGACCCTCACTAATTGTTCTCTCAACTGGTGGACACTTTCTTCCAAAATATTTTACTATTTCTCTATAGTGGTCAATCTTGCATTATCAACAACAAGATGCTTATTCCCTTCTTGTGCAACCGTCAATGCCTTCTTATGGACATACGCTTATGCTTTGGCAACTAAGGCATTCCAAACTACTTTCTTTGTCTCTTACTTAGTAGCTTTATTTTGTTCAATGAACTAATTCAGCTACTTTGTTAAGAATTATTCTAGCTACTTGGATGCAACAAATTGGGTAGGGTCTCATCTTTTAGCTCTCAAGGTAGCTAACTCTTATTGTAGTCAATGCACTTCTATTTCTACATGTTCTGCCCTAGTCTCTACCATGACTAGCTTCCATTCTATGACAATGAAGTCTAATTGAACTACAATGACATCACTAGAGATGTCAAAAAGAGTTTTCATCACTTGTCCAGTCTATAGTAATCTATCAAGCACATCCTCATGGATCGTAGGAGTCAGTGAAGTTCCAACTAGCATTTGGGTGTCTCTAGTCCTTATCAAATTCACCAAAGGCACAACATGCATATTAAAAGATTCATTAATGTGATTTGTGATACCTTCTACTGTGCCTACCACATCTTGGTGTTGCATGACCACAACAGTATCACCGTCTCTTGTTTCAAGCATTACTTGAAAAGATGCAACATTACCAGAGATTTGTTGTGATCATTGGGCTTCTTCTTCTAATTGTAAAGAAATTTTCCCCCTTGATTGATTGGCAAAAAGAGTGGATTGCACAACATCATTGATCATCTAGAAGAGGTTTAATTCATTGCTACTTCCCCAACTAAGAGTTTCAGCTATTTGTTACAAATGACTCATTGTGGGCTAGTAATCTTGTGGTGGTGGCGATGGAACTTGTGGCTCTCACCACTGCTTAGGCTCTTGCTCTATTTCCTTTTTTGGTTCTAGCTTCTTTTCTAGTTCTAGTTCTTGTTCATTGCCAAGGTCTTTCCTTGGTGCTTCTAGTTTAAGTGCTTAGCAAAAGAAGCATTTTGAGCCTAGTAATGTCATTGGTGTTTCCCAGGATTTCAACATGCTTGCATAGCTTCCTAATCAAGGGAATGAAACTGTTAGCTTTTCTTCCTTCTTTTCTTTAAACCACCTTTGAATGTCAATCAAGTACATTTGGGTAAGATTGGCATTGTATTTTCCCATTAATACTACACTTCCATTGGCCACATAAGTTGATATTCTATTGAGCCCTTTGGTTGGGAATAGATGGTATGTGCCTATCTTAAAATAAATCCTCTCTTCTAGAGTCAACTTGTTGTATGTTTTATTCCCCTTGTTGAATTCCCACTTCAACCACAACTTTCTACTTTCTGCATCAAACCTTGTGGACAAATATGCCAGCTTGGCCCCCACATTTGGTAAACTCAAAGCCTCTGTGATTGCCTTGACTGAAAAGGAGACAATGACTTCATCAATGTTGACTATGGTGCCTTCCTCCTTGTTATGTCAAAATCAGTACATCTCATCAAGGTACCATTCCCCACTTTCTGAAAAGACATGCCATAACGCCTAGAGTTGAGTGCTAACTACCTTAGGGGAAAATGCCATAAATGGACCCAAGTTCATTTCCACGATGACCATGGTCAACATGGATTTCTCTTGGATGGCTCCAAGGCATTCCTGGGACAATGTGAGGCATTGTCCTTGCACTAGGGCCTATGGTTCTATAGCCTCTCCTTAGACTAATTGCCTTGTAGCAAGAGCCTCTTAATGAATGCTAAATAACTAGACCTCTGTTCTTCATGTTTGGCTCATGGGCCTTCTTCTCCTAGTTGGCCTCTGCCACCTCTTGGGCATTTGGCTGCACCTTGCAAAGGTCCTTCTTATCCTCCTCTATTTGGGGCCATCTACAATCAATCCAAGGTTTGATGTTACTAAGGTGTTGTCATAGTTTTATACCTTACTCATAACCTTATTTCCATTAAGCTCTTTAGCTCATATGATTGCAAAGTTAGAAAAATCTAAGAAAAAATGCCCAACAAGGATTAACTTTTGTTATGACCCTTTGCAATTGGTTTCTTTTTCCTCATGTATGGTTTATAATGATGGTTATGATCCCTTGGGTGAGAAAATTAAAGGATCTAGCATTCATATGATTGATTGTTCATTAAAACACTTAAGGTTCTTAACATTCTTACCCCTATAATACCTTTCAGGCGATAGCAAATTTCAAAAAATCAATGGAAGTTTTCCACACAAGCCCCCTTCTCCCAACTAAATTAAACACTTCAGGTTCAACTAGGTTCAAAAATTACGAGAATCGAAGCAGGATGGAGCAAGATATCACATGTGAAAGTTGGTTGTGCAAAGCTCTAAGTTGAGAGAGAGAAATAAAAAACTTCCCTAGCTACAAATGATGATAATGGATTTTGGAACACCATGGAGGTCCTATATGTAGTTTTTATGGACCCAATATCGAGTATCAAACATCAAGCCTAACCCAATATTGGGTAGTCAATATGGGGATGCTTGAATTTGCATATTATGAGGGAAGTCAACATGAAAAATAAAGCTCTGTGATAGGTGGAAAGGTTTCAAGTCAAATCCAAAGTTCTAGGGCAAGTGAGAATTTATATGTAGGCATCAAAAGTGTTAGAAGATAAAATCACATGCTTTAAAAGCTTTGAAAGATGCAAGAAAAGAGATATTAGATCCATGATGTAGAACGAATCAGTTATATGATAAAGGAAAGTATTGAATTTAACATTTATGCATTTGGAAGGTATAAGATGATGCAGTTGTGTCAAACAAGTACAAGTTACAATAGTTATATAAGTGGGTCCTCCCTAAAGCAGGCTTCAACCCTAAATGTCCTTGTTTAACCAACCCTAAAAATGTCTGTAGCCACCAAAGGGGTTAAATGTGATGCATACCTGTGAAACAAACACACATGTTAAATCCACCAATTTGAGAAAATAACTTTATGATACACAAAACCACAAGTTAGGATCATATGAATAGTGAGATAAATTGGATTTTAGAAGGGATTACAGAAATTAGGGCTTGATGTGCCTTACAATAGGCATAATGAATCCTTGTGTGTTAATAATGGTTAAGTAATCATTATCCCTTCTCTCCAAGATTCAAAGCAAGTCCATACCATGTTCCTAGTGACATCACATCACATTGTTTCATCTCTTTGATTGACAATCATAAGACTACCGTAGCTACAAGAAGTAGCATCACTTGGCATTTTGTCTAAGAAAAGAGGTTATTCATGGCAGTTCTTTTTTTTTTTCTTTTTTTTTCTTTTTTGAAATCTAAAAATCCACCAACCTTTAGGCATGAATAACATGTCTTTCCAGTGGAACCCTCAGAAATTTATTCAATCCCTTTTTATTTTACTCTTGCTCCCATTTTTCATTAGATCTACAAGGATATAATTACAACCTTAGCAACATGATAGAACATAAAAAAGTGGTGAAAGAGATTCCACAAATCTACTTGATGTCATACCCTTCACATTTCCACTTGGTTCTTCACTTTTCCATCCAAGCACAGTGATTATGAGTTTATTTTTAGTTTGATGATGGAAAAGAATATCATTATGACGAGGGTAAGCACCTCTTATAAATGGGATGGATAGATGGATGGTGTGGCTTCACTATCCAAACAATTAGTCCCTTATGATTTGACAACATAGAAAAAACCTTACCTCAATGGGCTACATGATTGCTTTATTCACAAGCAAAATTACTGACAAAGGGAATGAAAAAAAAATGTGGAAAAAGTTGAAAAGGATAGGATAAATTTGTATCAAAAAATAAGAAAAGAATAAAAAACTGTAAAACAAAAAGGTGAAAAACCACGTATTAATTCAAAATTTTAGGATGGGGTGTCTCCCTCACAACTAAGTGTTTGATCATGCTAAGAATTCATAAGTAGATAGGCAAGCTTCATGCATGTGTAAAATAGTGCTAACCTCTCATTTTTGAGCTACTGTGTGTATCTTGGTTTAGTGGCAACTGCATAGACAAGTTGTTGTTCACACACCTGGTTGTTAAATGTACGGTGGATCAGAGTATGAGTTGTGTCAACATTGTAGATATTTGTCCCATAACTACACCCTTGATCATGATTAAGCAAGAATGGAGTCATTTTTCTCTCCACAATGCTAAATTCATTGCTTTTGGTAGGTGTTGGAGTAATGATGGATGTTGGCCAATGTGAAGGATCAGAGGACATTGGTTGTGAAAGGGAAGGCATTGCACTAGATTGGCATTGCGTTGCATTGGATAATGTAGTAGGTTCATGAGTGTTGCACTTATGCATGGTAGCTATCCTAAAGAAAGGATGTTTTTGAGATTGTGATGGGTACCTACTAGCATCATCATGTCTATGCACATTCATGGCACAAGTGGCATTCTTTGGTTAATGTTGTTGTACTAAACCTTCCTATGTCGTTGGTAGTGACATGTGATGGGATGGAGTATGAGAATATCAAGGATAGGATGGAGGGTAAGAGGTGTGAGTTGGTGATTCTTCATGAGATGTCATGGGTTGATGATACTAGGAAGAGTGATAGTAGCAATTTGAAGTGAAGGCTGTAGAACTAGTTTGAGAAACAAGTTTTCGAACATAATAACTGTACCAGTTTGGATGGTAGTAAGGGTAAGGCTGGTTTGGTGATGGCCTCCCCCATGACGATGGGTTTTGCCACTGCAATTGATGACAGTGTTGAGGTTAGTAAGAAGTCCCCTTAGGATCATATGATTGGTTGTAGAATTGTCTATAATTACCTTGTGGGAAAGGTAAGTTTCTTGGCATGTGCTTCTGTACAAACTTGGGACTTAATGCAAAAGCCCAATACTCATGTAGATGTAACATGAGTAGACAATAGCCCTTCAGATGGTCATATATGTAGATGTCACATCTATCATCTTATTTTGTGGTTGAGTCTATAGCCTCTTTTTCTTTAGCCATTTCTCGTGTTTGTCAATAAGTGTTCCTAGCTGCTTCTTGGTTCTTCTTCCTCAATTTATTGTGATTGCTTAATTCATTTTGCGTTACCTTCTCCTTTATAGTTTCTATGAAATTTGTAACTTTCTCATTTATCCACTCCAAAATTCTATCAAACATTTCTTCAAGTTCATCGATAGACTTCTGTATCGACAAGGTTTGTTGTGGAATCACCTTATCAAGAGCTACCTCTTTCTCCTTATCATTGATGTGGACCTTCTTCTTTTCAAGATTTGGGTTCCAGTGATATTGCTCAACATTCTCCCATTTGCATAGCTCTACTTATTCTTTTGCCACACACTCAATTAGCTCTTGGATCTTATGGGTTTGTTGCTTGTATAATTGACCTTGAGCATGCATCCCAAGAGTCTCCTTCATTTCATTATGAAGCCCATCTATGATGTGAAAAAGTTGCTCTTCCTCAAAGAAACCATGGCCTAGGCATCTATTCAATAGAAAATAATATCTAGCTAAGGTCATATCTAAGGGTTCACATTATGCTTGTCTCCATCCTTGGATCTGTGTCCTAAGGTTGAACACCCTTGCATAGGTTTGATATTTCTTATTGAAGAGTTCCAACCTATTGGACCACCGTCGAATTGAATTTGGTTTCAATGATACCATACTTCGACTCTATCGATTAGTGTCCTAAAAAACAGCTTAAGCTTTTGCCACCCACTTTCAATGTTGTATAAGGCACAAGCATCATGGAAGACTTGTAAATGATGTTATGGATCCGAATCATAACCTCTCGCCAATTTAGGGATACTATTCATATCAAGCCTTGTTAGGTGACTTTCCCTATGATGCCTATGGGGTATCTAACTGCCTCTATGATCTACATCAGGCTCTTAGTGGCCAATAAGGGTTCATCATCATTAGACATGTTGTGATGAAAATTTCTATTTCTATTCATTTGATTGTGGCAATTTTATCTATGTTAATTTGATGTCTTTGATTTTTCCCATGTTTTCAATTTCTATTTGTAGTTCGACCCCCCTAGTGGAGTTTTGTCTCTAAACCTACATTCATCTTTGTCAAAACTAGACATTGAAGAGGAAGAGAAAGATGAGGAACTAGGAGGATTTCCATGGCTTCTATGATGTCCCCATGATCCCTTGATTTATCTTTTCCAGGTTTTGAGGAGGTCCTAGGCCTTGAGGCCTCCCCTAGTCCAAGACTTACTTCATCTCCTCTAGGGTTATCTTCCTTAGGTGAATGTAGTCTTTGAGTGTCTTCAGGGTGGTCATGAACATATGAAACCTCTTCATGAGGTTGGTTACTCTAATGTTCTTCAACATATATCTCGTTAGTTCTCCAATGAATGTTCTCGCCATACAATGCATTATTTCTTCCTTGTGAAAGAGACATTATTTTTAGTTAAAGATGTGTGTGTGATTTAATATTTTTTGAAGGATAAATCATTAATGCACTTACAACGATTGTGTATAATATAACTAATCTAGATAACTAGCACGATCCTAAGCAACGGTGCCAATGATGAGCGGCAAGGTACCCCTACACCCAACCATATGAATCACCAGCATTCACTAGTTGAATTCTATGGATGGGAATAGTTGTACATCTAGATCATTATGCCTTGATTCTAGTTCGTTGTCTTCCCACTTGGATGAGTGGTAGCTTTGTCATGTATGGTTTAGTCCAAAGTGAGGCATATAATAATTGATTTTTGGCCCTAAGCTACTTCTAATGATAATAAAGAACTTACTTGTTTGATCTAATTAATAATGGAAAGTAAAGTCTAAACTAGCCTACATGTGATGAGTATCCATTCCTAACTATCTGTACATGCCTTGGACTTCATGTAACTACTACTAGGATCACCAAGCATACATCACTAGGCATACCAAATGATACACTACTAGGCTACCAAGTAATTAGACTTAAACGCTCACAATTAGTCATACTCATTCCACTTAATAACAGGAATAATAAAGAGTAAATAAATGGAAACATTAACTAAGGAAAATACTAAACAATTAAGTAATTAAAGGTAATTAAAAGCAATAATAAAGCTAAGTGGATGCTACAATGATGGAAGTAATCTCGATCTTTATTGTCAAACATGTAACATGTCCAAGTACGTCACACTCGAATAAGGATGTCGTACAATCACTTAACATCACATTGCGGACATGCACAAGGAACTAGCAAAACTTGAAATAAAAAATCTATGAATCTATTCTATCTCTCTATGTTATCTGCTATATCCCAACTGTGCACTCAAGTGTGGTATTTATAGGTTTGCATGGAAGGGGTGATATCGGATGTTCAACATCGAAGGTTGTGCCCTGATATCGAATACCTGACATCATGGCTCTGATATCAAAGCCCTACAAAGCATGAATCATCACCCACTAACAATTACATTAGCCCAAGATGTGTACAGTAGGCCAAGACTAAATACTTATATCCAATAAGCTAGAATATCTTTACACTTATGTCATACTTAGAAATACAATTGATAATCATTTTCATTATGTTCATCCTTAGCACACTTAGAGCCTACTAACATCATTTAATCATATACCTCAATAAGATTTCAACCATATGTTTTGTACTTTCCTAATTCTAAGTGAAAAGACAATGATTATGAACTTCCTATCAACTCACTATAATACTTATATTATCTATCTATAGATTATAATCTGGTCATGCATGCATACTTGTGACTTTCATGGTTAAGTGTTAGAATCTTTCATCACTCATCATCATCATAGAGCTATCATCGATGGTTCAACCCATTGAAGTCCAGTCTAAGGAGTGGAATAATCTAACATGTAACTATCAAACACTAGCTACAGTAATAGAAATAATGTAACACCATAGCTTTAAAAACAAATCTGTGCCCATGGAAGCTATAATTCACTTTTCAAGATGATGATGGAGAAGAGCCCTGTAGAAGAAACATCATATAATAAAGCTACATGAAAGGATTTTGATGAAACTAAAGAAGACAACCTTTTAGTAGTGATTTAAGGCATGGTCAATAAGGAGCTTGGTAAATTATCCATCATGGTGAGTAATGACTTATTGTATGATTTAATGATTGTTAATTATACCATGGTGGGATACTATTTTTAAGTTTAGAGTCTACACTGAGATGCTAAGATGTAATAAACAAGTTTGTGAATCCACTCTAGCTTAGCTCAAGACACTAAATAAAGATTTAAAATTTGTCTATGAAGATAAAGATAAATATGCCAAAGATTATTCAAAATTTGAGGTAGAAGATGCTCTCTTGCTTACAAAAAAACAATCTAAGGAATTAATAGTACTAAAATAAGCAAGAAACATCATAAGCTCAAGTACTAATCTTGAATTAATAAAAGAGTGAAGGATTTGATGTTGAAGATGATGCAACTAGAGGCCAATGAAAACACTCTATAGTACAAAAAATTTAAGCCTCATGAAAATATGGACACCATGCAGAAATGAGTTAAAGAAATATTAGGGTAGACAACTGAATTTATTGAAAAATTTAATGAGGAGAAGAAAATATTAAATGACATAGTAAGTACTTTACAAGAATAGTTGATGACAAAATAGTTCACAGCCCACTACAAGGAATTGTTACAAATAATTATCAAGTAAGTTTGTGAATTGTTGTCTATTCTCATTGTATATCCTTCATAGTTCCTAACTACATATACTGAAATAAAGGATGAACTCCTTAATCAATCTTCTATGTTGACATTCCAACATTGCAACCTAAGAATCCTCCAATTTCTATGAAGCCCATAGTAAAGGACACAATCCAACAGTCAAGAAGTGAATCATCTTCTAGTGTATATGATAGTCTTCTAAATGAGTATATAGATGCTTACCTTAGTTGAAGATTCAGTTTTCTTTTCATTTTTGTTTTTTTAGTTTGTATTTTTAGTAACTCCTGTGTTAAATGGTGATATTGATTACTTTAATATGTCATGATAAGCATGTAGTTTCTTTTTTGTGGTTAATTATTTGGCTATGTTATAATATAGTTTGAAAGAGAAAATTACCTTTAATATTTCTACGTATTCTCCTCTATATTTTGGATTTATTTAAAATGACTAAAATAATATATAACATGAGTTTGGAAAAGAAAAAATGATCACTATCATATTAGACTTATATTTATAGTTTTCCTAATTAGACATATGGTTTCTTTAGTTATACAGTACTCATTATGAAATGCATTATATAAAAGGAATTCCACCTCAGATCATTACTCCATAACTATTGACTAATTCATAAGAATCTCTAATTCATGTAGTCTAGAAAAGAATGGTAATAGAGTGATATTTTATCACTTAACCTATGAAATTCATGAATTAATATTTAGAAAGTAAAGCACATCATTGTTTTTAATGTTAAGCTTGAGATGTGGTGTTAAAGATTTGATGTGTTATAGCTAGATTAACATGTTAATTAAGGTATGTATTGTGTAAAACTATGGTCACTTGTATGTATTGTCATAATGTACAACAATGCTACAATGTTTGTGAGTTGTATTACTTATTAGTTAAATTTTTTTGTAGGTAATTTTATTATTTTCATTCCTTAGCTAATTTTAACCACTCATCCTATCTATTCATTTTTTTGGCATGACTATTTCTCTTGACCTATATATGTGTTGATTCTAGTTCATTCATGCAACATAATAATAATAACTAAGAGACATTACACAATGGCATCCTTCTCTATTTTTGTGTATAACTATTCGAGTATAACTTAAGTGCTTCATAGTGTGGCTATTTTAGCATTCATAGTGTGTTACAATTTCAATATGTTATCTACTTATAAGAGTCATAAAATTATTTCTAGTTTCATTAGACCTGGTGATATGAACATCACAAAACTTAACAAGGGAGAGTATAACCCTTCATCATAAGGCCTCATGAAATTATGTTATATTTGCATGCATGTGTAATTAGATGCAATTGGATTTATAGGGACACAGAGTAGATGTGATATATTATGATTTATTTTCTAAGATCTTGCTAATATATGTTCATTTGTATATGATTATTATCACACCTTGAAATTAACCATAGATAATTTTATAAAATCACTTAAGAAGAATGGTTATATTCCTTAGAAATCCATGTATTCTATGGAGAAACTTTAAATTCAAAATTTAAATGATAGGAAAATCTTACATCATCATGTACGAAACCTTCTAATCCAATATTCATAGTCAAATAAGCCATAAAGAATAAATCACTTAGCAAGATTCATGCAATGTTATATAAACAACTTAGGAAAAAAACTTTGATGTACAAGTTATAAGAGATACATAAGTAAACTATAAGGATCATTTATGAATCCATAACATGGCTTTAAAAATACAACAATGCTTAAATCCTTTATCCACAAAGCTTCTTTAAAAGTTAATACTCCTATAACATACTATGATGTAGCATCTACAATGTGACCAGAAACCTTCATCCAAGCCTCCTAACTAAGATTTGTATGAAACACATGCAAGAAGGGTTAGAGCATCTTCCTAGTAGAGAAAATCACCTTAGCACCACCTAGAATAAGTTGAAAGATGGGACCCACATTAAAACCAACAAAAATTACCAATTAACCAAATTGTTAATATATATATATATATATATATTATCCAAGTTCATTAACATTACCATTCATGTGATAATCTTTCATTAATCTGTGATTTGTACTACTTGTGGATTTTTCCATGAGGTTTCCAACATTTGATGTCTAGAAGAACTATAAGGTTGATACTAACTTAACTAGTCATCAAGAACTATATGGTGTGACACCTTACCTATCTAAGGCAACCCTCATGCAAGATAAGACTAATTGTTGGGTTTGAAACCCTCATGCATATCCAGATCAACTATTGGATCATGGTATGGCTAATATCAATCCTATAGTTCTTCAAGATCCTAGCTCCCCACTTCTACCTCAAAGTCAAGTTGCATGCTAACTACTTCATGATGATTTGTCACGAAGACCTAGCCACCGTATTAGTTGTCTCTACCACAAATCATGTTTAATGCATTGTATTCATTTTTTCCTAGTTATTTGACATGTTGAACACACCCAAACATGCTGAAATGTTTTCTTTCCATTACCACCAAAAGTTAATATGCAAGATGCTAAAAAATGCAAACAATGGAAGTGAAAAACTACAAAAGTGGTGAAATATGATGCAAATAATATTAGATCTAGGTTAAATTGGCAACAAAAAAACAAGGGTTAGACCAATAATGACATCCAAGAACAAAAGTATTAAGGTGAGTAAGTTTCAAAATGAAAAGTTGTTTGTAGAATTCATAGAAAAAAGAACATTTTCTCTACCTTAAGAGATCAATCACCAAAGATTTTCCAAGAATTAATAAGTTTAGATCTAGAAATTTCCAAGAGATCCACCAAGAACAATCCTATGCAAGAGAATGAAAGAAAGAGTGATGCACAATTGATACCAGGAGAGCCAATGCTACCAAGTATTTATAGATACAAGAGGTAGGATTTCTAAAAATAAAGAATTAATAATCTATTTTCTAAAATGAAATAACATGTATCCATAAAAAAGATTCAATGATTAATAAATAGGTTAAACCACCAAGATAGCACAAGAGTAAGCCCCCCTGCTTAAGAATGGTTTCCAAAATAAAATAAAATAAAAACTATAATAAATCCCAAATATCTATTTAATATGTCTCATACTCATATTCTTACTTTATTCCAAAACCATGGAATAAAATAAAATACAAAATATAAATAAAAACATAAATAAAATACTAGCAATGGACCATCACCATCTTACAAGCCTATCCTTCACAAGAGCCACAAAGCATTAGTAAATAATCAAGAAAAGAGATATAAAATAATAATATTTTCAAATATGTAATAAGAGCAAGGTCCATGATCCAAAACCTTAAAGAATCAAACTATCAAGACATGATAAAATATGTATACTTACCCAAACATAAGGTGTTATTCCAAGATACAAAATAAAATGAGGTGTTAGCCTAGTGGTACTAGTCTTGGCCTGGTCAGCCTAGGTCATAGGTTCAATTTTACTAGGTAGCACTGAGTTATAAACTTCTATATATCTTAGGGTATAAATATGTTTTACTTATTTCCAGTTGCAACATAATGTCACCATCCCTATGACATCTTGTCCTCAGATGTCATGGAAAACATCAAATATACGATATATTAGACATTCTGTATACAAAGAAAATATACCAAATGCAAAACATATATGATATTCGACATTATGTATAAAGGAAATAATAGAAAAAATGTAGAAAGAGAATGAAAAAAATGCTTTATTGATATAGAATAGTGTATCCAGATCATGATCTAAGAGTGTTTCTTGGGGTTTTCTTCCTTTGGCATCTATCCCTTAGACACAATCTAGCACTGCCACCACAATTAGGCCTATAACTTGGCCAGAAGGGATGGCCAGTGCGCTTCCTATCCTACTTCACCTAGCTCTTGTGACTTGCTTGTTTTGGCTCCGCTACTCCATGCTAGCATGACCTCTAACCCCAAGTATAAATGCCTTAGGTCAAGCACCTAAATGTTACCTTAAGAGACACATCTGTTATTACAACATGCCCTTTCAAGTCTTAATTACAACTACCCTTTCGGGTCTTGTTATGATAACAATAACATTTGTTATGAACGAGCATCATCTTTGTTATGCAACAACATCATTTGGGAATGGGGACATGACAATCTACCCTTCTTAGGTTTCATTCATCCTCAAATGAGTCCAGGTTTATTATCTCTTTCCAGCTCCAATGCTTTTGTTATGATCCTGTGCTCCAATAATTTGATTTCCCTTTGAACTTGAAGTTGTTTCTTGCTTATTCTACAAACAAGGTATATGTGAGAAAAATATATATAGAAAATTAAATATTACTTTATTATTATTTACCTCATTTTCTAAGATAATGACAAGAGATAAATTAAAGATCTACCAACCACCAATCACTAGTCTAACAAGGGTCACACAAGGTAAAACTCGAATTTGGTTTTCCAAGTGAAGGTAGGGCAAATTCTTTATTTCTAGCTTTCATTACCTTAGATATTTTACTTATCTAATTAAAATATAAATTAAACAATGAATAAAATAATAAGATGATCAATAAAAGTAAGGGTGAGATATTTCCTGATCTTGATCAACCTTATGAACTAATGAGAGTAATTGTAATTCTGCCATAAGTGGTATGTGATCAGTTGGTCTTGTTCAAGATGGCAAGGCTTGATCTTGATTCTTGTCAACTTCTTCAGAAATTAACTCTAGTAACTTGGAACAATCTCACATTGTACCAAATATAATCGAAAGTCTTAATGAAGAATGTTGTTGATCCATCCTCATTAATCATAGTAGAGTAATTGGTAAATAGTGTCTCTTCATGAGTACTATCCATCAACATCATTTGTTCCTGAATTCTAGAATTTGATTTATCTATTGAAGATTCAAGTAAGTAGAATATGCATTGGCCAATGGAATTTCATGTCGAATTGATACAAACATCTTCTTCAAATTAGGTTCATCTTTCAAGGAATCGTTTACACATCCATATTTTAAGAATTAATAAACACTACTTCCAACTTTTGCATTAAAGCCTCCACAAAGAACAAATGGAATTGGATTAGTATAACTTAGAAATAACTTATTCTTCAAACTTTCTTCTATTTGCTTAATCAAGTATGCTCCTTGACATAGTCTGACATCAGAACATGTTGATTTGACAATCAAATATGTGTTAACCATGCATACACATCTTCCTAATAGATGATCTTTTACAATCACTACCAAGGCTATGTGGTTTTTCCAAAATCTTAACTATTCTTATTTTTCCATCTCTTGAAGTTCTAGAGTTTCAAAAATCATATTTTCTAAACTCCATTCAAATCTTTGTACTAATTCAAACTTGGCTTCTTTATAAAAGATTTCACAACCATCCATGCTGTGATTTCTGGAATAGACTAATCTATACAACTCAAAAGAAGAACTTCCACAAGAACCTTTTTGCTTATCAATACCCCTGTATCCCATATTTTCCAAGTCTAGTTGGAATTGGTATAGAAACTCCCATGGAAAGACTTCTTGTAAGCATACGACATCAACATCCAAATCTTCTAACTCTACTAAGATGCATGGATATCGATATTCATGTCAATCTAAGGTCCATGATGGACATAATGGATATTGCTTCTCATTCACTAAGGATCTTGCAAGCACATTATATGTTGTAACTTTTATTCTCATTCTTGGATTCTTGTTTGGATCATTTCTCTTCATAGGTATCATACACCTAGTTGAAACAATCTTTTGAGTCTCCATGTTGTTTTGACATATGTTTTGATTGCAAGACAGATTAATATATCTTTTCTTAATGGTTGAAGATTGTTTTGCTTCCTCAACTAATTCTCTGACTAATACATCAACTAGATTAATACATCAATTAATTAATTGATTTCCAACTAATTCTAGCTACATTAACTAATTTTAGTAATATTTAATGACATTATCTAATATTAATCATATTATCTAAATCTTAACGACCTTGCTACCCACATTAAGAACATTGACTCTGATAGTGTAACTACTGACATGCCATACTCATTTTAAGATTACAAACAAATATTTAAGCATTGAATCTTAATGTCTTAAAAGGTTAAATTCATAAAACATGATTTATGATATCATAAATTGTTGGGTACTTGGATGATAAATCTTACCTTACCATTGAGTTCAAAAGGGTACAAAATCTTGGAAATGACTATTCATATGTTGAAAATGGACATCGTATGCTCAATTTGTGTGAAAATTAAACTTTTAAGGATCTCGATGCACTATATCAGGCAAGGAGTAAAAACTAGTTTTTGGGATTCCCTAGGATAGACCTGACTTCATCATTGTGTTCAAAATCTTAAAAACTATAGGAAACAACTCTTCATTTGCCGAAAAAGGCTTTCAAAATCAAAAGTTATGGCTTCTAGAGTCTAGGACCTTTGGTGCAAAAAATGAAACTTCTTGAGAGGTTGCCTATTCTACTTCTACTTTAGAACGAGCCCATTTAATTATGGAATTTTTATTCTTGTGGTTACCATAGCACCAAATTCAGATTTGAAAATTATTTTCACAAATTTCTAATTTAAATTAACTATTCGACAATAGAAATTTGAATTTTCCATCAGTTTATGAAAATTTCAATTTTTCTATTAGTTGATGAACAATTCAAAAGTTTTCATTAGATGATAAAGTATATGCTATTTCATGCCAACAGCAGCAATGACTATGGTGGAGCACCGACAGTGGCTTGGGTGGCTATTAGGTGACGTCGACGACTAGGCTAGACATGTCTAGAGTTGACGATGGTGCAACAATGCGACATTTTTCTTCTAGCTTGCACATGGCATCCAATTTGTTACCATGGCCTATGAAGGAGGGGGGAGAGATACACAGCATGGCCTATGTAGGGTTGGCATGGCCTACACAGAGCTGACATGGCTTGCATGGGCTGGCTCAGCCCTTATGTGGGCCTGCGTTTCCCTCTCAAAGCCTACATGGCCCTTCCTGGGGCTCATGCGGCCCTCTTTTAGGGCATGCATGGCCCCTTTATGGGGATCGCATAGCCTTTCTTGGGACCTACGTGGCCTTCCCAGGGGCTCACATGGCCCTCCCTAGGGCTTGCTTGGCCCCAAACAAAGCCAGCACTACCCATCAACGGGGATTACATTAGTGACAAGGGTTTCTAGCATTGGAAGGGAAGGCAATGATCGACGACGTGAGAGGCCATGATTGGCAACATGAGAGGTGATGATAGATGACATGGGAGATGATGATTAGTGGCATGGGAGGCAATGATCTACAACATGGGAGGCAATGATCTAGGGCATGGAAGGCAATGATCGGTGGCATGGAAGGTGATGATCCATGATGCCATTGATGTCCGATGGCACTGCAGAAAGCAAACACTAGAAGAAACAACACATGGTAGAGTGGCATAGTAGTAGACCAAACGACAGCGGTAGGCAGAGCTAGGAGGGTAACACGCGACGTGGCTTCGTAGCAAAGAGGTGTGTGGAGGATGGCTAGGAGCAGCATGGCACATGGCAGGGCAGTGCAGTGCAATGAGCATGGTCGTCCTTATTTGCTAGTCCTTGGGGCTGGCCCTTATTAGGGCTAGCATGACCTATAGGGCCCTTATTATTTTTTATTTTTTAAATATATATACATATATTATTTAAAGTTGGGGGGTTGGGGTTTTAACCCACAACCTGCCACTTCAAAAAAAAAATTTAACTTTTTGTTATTATTTTAATCCATCTTACCTCGACAATTGACGTGGTGGTTCGGCCAATGACAGGGCAAAGGTTTGGTGTCGGTAAATGATAATTCTGGGTTGATTCTTGATACTACAATTTTGACATTTTTTTTTTGAAAATAATAATTTAATATTATTTAATGCATGTAGCGACCGAAAACATCGGTGGCTGGAATAATGCCAAGGTCGGTGGACACAACAGTTCCAACCTCATGCCCATGGGAGGACGGTGCTGGGTGTGTACGAACACGGGGTGCCCTGAACGATCTGGTCAATCAGATAGGGACTTACATCGGTGTCAATATAGCCTTTTGCAATATAAACAGTACGAGTTGCGGGATGGCGCTTATGGGTAAATTCAGCAAGAAAGAAAAGGGACTAAAAAAAAGATGCAACGACGATGAAAAATAACGAATAAACGTAAGTGCGACAGTAATATGAGACAATGCTCGAAGGTGAGCAAAAAAAATAGAAATAGTGCAAGGAAGCCAGACAGTAAATAAGAAATAACATAAGATACAGTTAAGAACATGCACCGCTTTAGAGCTACAAATCTGTTCGGTCAGGAAGTGGCACAATCAACTACGTGACGGAGTGCAGAAGGTTCCGAAAATGGCCGAAGCATGCAGGGAAACAAGAAATGGTTGTGCACTTGGACACAGACTTCGTGTATATATAATGCGGGCGAGATCCTACCAAGGTGGTAGAATGAGGCCACGGGCTTTATGCCAGCCGAGAGAGGTTTCTATCACAGATTTTTCACCTCTCCTTTTTCTTTTCCTTATTGTCAGATTGCAGATGCCTCTTTTTTGTTTTTGTTTCAATCAAGGAGACTCCCTTTTTCTCTTTTCTCTTTCTTTTTCTTTCTTTTTCTTGGACCCATCTTTTGCGTGCTGTTTGATGGGCTATTTATAGGATGGAAGGTGGGAAAAGGTGACCGTTTGAATATTACGTGCTGCAAACCTCCGCCTCCTTATTGGTGCTACTTGAGCCATTTGTAACCGTTGGGCTTGCCAGACTGTTACGACGCGAGCAATAACTACGATCCTACTACGTCGTGACTGCGTCGTCGGCTCCTAGAGGCATGTGCCAAAGGCTCGATTGAGGTGGAGTGCATTGATGTCACGTGGCCACCTGCCTGCCACGCTGTGTTTTCTGACATGGCTTGCTTATCGTGGTGTAGCACCTTGCCGCGTGTCTTGCCATACGTCACATACTTGCTATATGATGTTACGCTACATAGCATAGCGTAGCGTAGCGACTATGGCAGCTTTGCTGATTTTTTTTTAA
This sequence comes from Gnetum montanum, assembly GCA_015680685.1. Taxonomy (NCBI): domain Eukaryota; kingdom Viridiplantae; phylum Streptophyta; class Gnetopsida; order Gnetales; family Gnetaceae; genus Gnetum; species Gnetum montanum. The sequence continues at coordinate 382,695 of MNCI01026467.1, forward strand.
CCTATTCTGCCATAGTGCAAGTTTTGCAGACTTTGTTGATTTTGCTTTCCGAACCGCCTTCCATCCCTTTCCGTAGGATTGCTACGCCTTGCTGTGCCGTGTAGCTTAGCGTAGCGTAGCAACAGACATGGTCCGCCACTTCCTAGCGAAAAGAGACATCACTACAGAACTCAAGATTGGGCGAGGGAGGTGAAGTTGTTGCTACGCTACGCCATATGTCGTAGCGTAACATCTTGTTCTGCTGTTGTTTTCTGAGGCTTGCTACGCTACACATCGTAGCGTAGTAGGCTTTATGACTTAGAAAACTTGCTGAACTGCTTCTCCTGTGCACCTAGGCTACTGTCGCTGATTCTAGACACCATTTCTAAGCAGGCTGCCAACTGTTTAGACTACTTTGGTAGGTGGGTGAGTTGGTATGAAACTCACCCATGCCTAAAGTAGAAAATTTACTGAATCGGCCAACCTAGACTCAGAACATTCTTTCCCGATAGACTGCCATGGTGCTGTGCGGATCACAAGGGCCTAGTGAAGCCAGGATGACCCCGCATTTTCTTTTAGGGTGTTTCATTGGCCCCTTTCTTTGTCGACGTTTGGAGAACAGGCCCGATGGACGTCAGTAAACAATACGAAACACCGCAGCAAGCGAAACGCTGAGGTCGTCGTTCAATGAGTACTGGGACATTGCTTGGCTATGCTCAAGGGTGCTGCATTGGTGCTGTGGAGATTAAGGTAGAGAGCAGAGATGATGTTTAGCCAAGTCCCTCATCGAGATGCTATGAGGGGCTCATTTGCATTTTCATCTCTGACTGGCGCTGTTCTTCAACCTCTTGTAGGCAAGTGTCCCCTTTGCAGGACGAGCTATATTACATCCACGGAAGGTCTACACCTCCCTATCAGAGCTTTCTGCATGGCGAGCTGTGTTACGTGCATGCCAGAATTCACACTCTCAAACAGCCATGCTATTTGAGGCACTCACTTTGCGATGTTATAGCTCTTGCTGCTGCAGGGGGATGTTCCTGCGAGGATGATGTTTTGTGGGCTGCTGGCATTGTTGTTACCCTTGGGCACCCTTGCTGGTGTGAGATGCCCAAAGCATGGAGGCCAGCAGCGGTCTTGGCAGCACTGCCCGTGGAGGGAGCTATCCCCTAGGGCACCGGGGATGTGGATGCACCGGGATCCCCGCCAAAGACACGCACGCTGAGTTCAGCTATGGGATTAGCTACCACATAGCCAAACATTGCGTGAACCGAAACCTTGGCAGGGAATGGAAGTGCAACAATATTGTGGGTAGGCCACAATACTGTCAGCACCTCAAAAGCGAGGACGGGCCCAGGAGCTACCGTCAGAGTAGTGGATCGTAGTGACGGTAGGTTTGGAGGGCCCATGTGACATCATACGTTATCTTCGGAGGGTCAGCATGACACCGGAGATGGCGACATGTACGCCCCGGGCCGCACCTTTCTTACATCGAGAACTTCGTCCTGGGACGATGATGTCCCACCCTCGTGCCGGTATCGTGCCCTTTCGTTCAACGTGCATTCGGTGATGGTACATGTTGAGGATGCGACGTGAACCCTGTTTAAGGTCTTGGTAGACCGGGTGCTGGTTTAGGGTCTCAGCGGACCGTTGTGCTGGTTTGGAGTCCCAGCGGACCATACAGGCTAGTTTTACGTCATGGCGGATGCGTGATGCTAGTTTATAGTCATAGTGGACTAACAGTGCCAGTTTTACGTTGTGGTGGACTGTTGGTGCCAGTTTACCGTCGTGGCGAACATTGTTTGGTGCTGCTAGTTTATCATCATTATGGATGCTGATCAGCGCGGCTGCCAGTTTATCGTCATAGAGGACGGTGGTGTGCGCTGCCATTGCACCTTAGATGTAATATGGCTTGAGGTACATGTGGTTCACCAGGTTGGAGAATTCATTGTTGTCCATGTCCGCCAGTTTGAAAGCTCCATTCCCAAAGGCTTTAACGACCACGTAAGGCCCTTCCCAGTTCGCTGAGAATTTACTTGCATGCTCACGGATGGCCTTGAGGATGAGATCTCCCTTCTGTACTGGTCGTCGATGCTGGTCTACTTGGTGCTTTTGTCGTTGCCTGTCTTGATAGCACTTGATCCGTCTTAGTGTCTACACGCGTTCCTCCTCCACTGAGTTGAGGTCGATGGCTCGCGATTTGTTGTTCTGGGCTTCACTCACAACGTTGGATAGGATCATCCAGAGTGAGGGTACTTGTAACTCAAGAGGCAACACAGCTTCAGATCTGTAAACAAGATTGTAAGGGGTCTTACTTGTCGCAGTTCTGCAAGTCGTTCAATAGGCCCAGAGGACATAGAGTATTTTCTTGTGCCACCGCCTCTTGCTATCGCTAAGCATCCGCTTTAGTAAGTTGATGATGGACTTATTTGTAGCCTCCGCCTGTCCGTTTGCTTGCGGGTAGTAGGGGGAAGAAAATGATTGTTGAATGCCCAGGTTACTACAGAAGGTCCGGGTTTCCTTACTACTGAACTGTGGTCCGTTGTCGGTCACAATGGTCATCGAAAGCCCGAACCTAGTCACGATGTTATCGAGGATGAAGTGGCAGATTTGTGGGGAGGTCATTTTCCTCAGAGGAATAGCTTCCACCCATTTAGTAAAATAATCTGTGGCAGTGATAATGAAGCTATGCCCCACGGAAGACTTAGGCGTGATGGGCCCTATGAGGTCTAGTCCCCATTGTTGGAAAGGCCACATAATTTGTGTAGGATGTAGGTCTATAGGTGCTATGTGTATAAGATTTGCATATCTCTGACATGCGTCACATGTCTTGACTTTAGACAAGCAGTTGCGCTCCATGTAGGGCCAATAATACCCTAGGCATCTGATCTTTGCTGCCATAGCCCTAGGTGCGATGTGCCCACCACACAGCCCTTCATGGACCTCATTAACTACCCTCTGCACCTACTCACCATCTACGCACGCTAGCAATATCCCATCGTAGGACCGCCGGCATAGGACGTCACTTCCTATGAGCATGTATTGCCGGGCGCATTTGCGGATCGCATCTCTCTGGCCTGATGTCAATCTACCTGGGAGTTCACCATCCTGCAAGTATGCTTTAATGTTATCGTACCATTCCAGGGTGTCCGCAGCGTCGATAGACACCACGTGTTCTACTCGAATGATAGGTTCTACACATTCTATGATCGTAGTGGGCAAGTTCACCAAGGAATGCGATGGGACGTTTAACACGAGGGTAGCTAAGGCGTCTGCTATGCCATTCTCCCTACGTGGCACGTGTTGCACATCAGTGGTTGCGAATTGTTTTAATCAGACCTTTGCTAGGTTGCAGTAGGGTTGCAGATGTGTAGCCTTGCAAGCGTAAACTTCGGTAATTTGATTCACAACTAGTTGTGAATCTCCCCAGATCGCCAAGTGTTACACATGCAGTGCGCAGGTAGTTAAGAGGCCTCTGAGTAGCCCCTCATATTCCGCCACGTTGTTAGTGCATAGGAATGCGAAGAGATAAGCGGACGGGTACATTTCCCCAGAGAGGAATGTGATTACGACAACGGTGCTACCTCCTTGCGTGGTTGAGGCACCGTCGAAGTGTAAGGTTGCCTTGAAATGCGGTGGGACGATAGTGACATTGCTTATGTATTCGTCCAGGAACTTAGGGTCGATGACCGCCTGGTCGTTGACTGGCAAGGCCGTGAGTTGGGTTGCTATGGCTTGGCCTTTTGTTGATGATTGGCTCACATAGCATAGATCAAATTCTGCAGTTATGGCCTTCCATCAGGCTATCCTGCTGCTTTCGTATAGGTTGACGATGATAGCCTGGAGTACATTATTTTTGCAAATGATGTTGGTTATGCTACAGAATAGGTAGTGCCGCCACCTTTTTAGCGCAAACACTAAGGCGAGGCAATTCCTTTCTTCCTCGTGGTATTTTTTTCGTATGATACTAATGCGTGGCTCAGGTAATACATTGGTATCTCGGAGCCATCGTCCCGCTTCTGACAGAGCAGTGCCGCTATGGATGCATCAGAGGTGGCAAGGTATATGAAGAAAGGCTTGTCCCTCTGCGGCGAGTACACTGTCGATAGGTGGGAGAGTTCCTTTTTTAGGTTGTCGAAGGCTTGTTGACATTGGACTGTCCACTCGAAGTCAACCCCTTTTCTCATAAGATGTTGCATGGGGTGTAACTTATCGGTCAGTCTTGCTATGAACCTTCGAATGAATTGCACTCTGCCTTGTAGACCACGTAACTCCTTTAGGTTTGTAGGGGGCGCTAGGTTGACGATAGCTTTGAGTTTGTCTGGGTCCACCCATATTCTAGCCTCCGATACTACAAACCCTAACATGCACCCGGTCTTTACTCCAAAGATGCATTTCTTAGGATTGAGATGCAAGTCGTGCCTTTGATAGCACTTGAGGACTAACTCTAGGTTGCGCGGGTGATGGGCTGCCTCCTTGGACTTAACCGCTATATCCTCTACGTAATCATTTAACATTTCTAGGATGTGTTTACTGAAAATGTACGTCATGGCTTGCTAGTATGTTGCCCCAGCATTCTTGAGTCCAAAGGGCATCATGGTATAGTAGAAGGTTCCCCATGGAGTCATGAAGGTGGTTGACAACTGGTGTTCCAGGTTGATGCAGATTTGGTTATATCCAAAGAAACCATCCATGAAGGATAGCAAAGCATGCCCAGCCGTGGTGTCGATGAGTTGATCGATGTTCGATAGTGGAAAGTTGTCTTTGATCGTTGCCTTGTTCAAATCTCGGAAATCTATACACATTCGTATCCCTTCTGTTTTCTTCGAAACCACAACGATGTTGGACACCCACTCTGAATAGTTGACTACGCGGATGAAACCTACTCGATATAACTTAGTGACCTCCTCCTTCATGGCTAGCGCAATTTCTGGCTTGATTTTACGTGCCTTTTGCTTGACTGCCTTCACATGGGCGTCTAGGATGATATTATGTTGAATTAACCGTGGATCTAGACCTGGCATATCTTCATAGGACCATGCAAAGACGTCAACGTGTTCTTGCAAGGTTTTAACTATGCCCTCATGTATTTGTGTGTCTAGTAGAGAGCTAAGTCTTAATGTCTTTACCTCCCTCCTTGTAGAGGTTATGAGTATCTTGATGAGCGGATCCTCCATTACATCTCTGGCTTCCAAATCTAGGATGTGGACCAGGTGTTTGGGCACATCCAGGGGTGTTTCTAAAGTTGCTATAGTATTGATTACAACCGACTCCTAGTTGATCGCGTCGGGGTTTAACTGTCTTGCGAGCTTGCCCTGTGGCCTTGTCAATATTAGAGGCGTGGACAGGGCATGGTGGGTTTCCATTTCTTGCTTAACCTGCCATCACAAGATGAGAGCCTGGGTAAGGGTCACCAGAGATTGTACAGAACATAAATCTGCAAAGCAACATCGAGATGCAACTTGCTAAATAAGGTGATGTAAAGATTGGAGGTTTACTTGCTTAGGGTCATGGTGTACCACCCAGGCACAGGGATCTAGGATGGTTGAAGACACAGTCATTGTTGATATGAATTGCGAAGTCATATATGGATGCCAAATCACTAGTTTAAATGTCATTTTGGACTGCTATATTGTGATATGCGAAGTCTTGCTGCGCTAAACAAAGATAAGAGAGGTAGCATTGCGAGCATGAGACGTGTTGGGCGGTTAATGCAGGCATGAAGGTGCAAAACTATTAAGGACTATGATATCCTTATGTCGAGGCATGCCAGGTGATTGCTGATGCAAGAAGCATGGTTACTTCATTCGACGTCAGTGCAGACTGCGACCATTATTAGCTGAAATATTATCATATCATTTTTATTTTTGGGAAGGCCAGCAACTGACTTGGAGTGTGCTAAGGTTTAAATGCTAACAGTGTCGTGATGTCGTGGCGAGCATGCTACGCCGCCTACCGCCCCCCGTCTTAATCGGAGAGAGAGAAAAGAAGTTTCTCCATTTTGCTATTACTGCCATAAATAGGGGTTAGATCCTGGTAATTTCACTATTTTTTTGCCGTAGAAGTGCATAATCCTTATCAAAGCACTTCGGTGATTCCGGAGAGTGGAACCACTGTGTGAATCCATATCAAGATGAATTTCTACGAAGGTTGTAAATCTGCTAGCAGGACTATGGCCCCCAAGACTCAGTTGGTGCTTGCGAAACTCAGGGAGGCGCAGAAGACCTTGAGACGTGGGCCACAGGCGAGCGTTTCGACGCGGGAGGACATACTATTGACCCAGTGAGTTTTATACGTCTCTTCCATTCTTTTCTCTTTGCACCTTCTATCCTCTTCCACTCTGGTTTTATGTCTTATTTGTTCCGCTATTGGTATTTTCTGTAGTTGTATCATTTTGGTTTTAGTGTTGTCGTGGTCTTGCTTTCTTTCGATCGTCTCTATTATGCAAGGGTCTTGTTGTGGTTATATGCAAGTGTTGGCACAATTGGCCATTACATGGAGCAGTCAAGAAGGCTTTGTTTAAAAAATGAGCAGAAAATCTCTGGTTAAAATTTACAGTCCAGTCTTGTGAAGTTTTTGGGAAAAGAATGATAAATAATCCTGATGATAAAAGCTTCTTTTTAAAAATTAAGACTGTGTCAAATAAAGGTTGATAATATATGCAAGCAAATGCTACAGAGGTGCTTGCATTATTGGAAGAAAACATGAGAATAAGCAATTCATTATTCCACAAAAC
>MNCI01026467.1:407592-420807 GCA_015680685.1 Gnetum montanum
TTCCATTTGGGGGGTCGAGTAGACCTGAGGGTGAGTGTAATGAGACATCTGCGACGATTGCGGAACGGACAAAGAAGCGAATGAAGGCCACCACATGAATGGGCCTGGGCCCATCACAGTGGGTTGAATGGTCGCATATGTAGGAATTGGTATGGGAGTTAGGTGCGGTTGTAGAGTTGGTACAGTGTGGAAATGTAGTAGAGTGGCCGCGACAGGTATGTTGCATGTTGCGATAGTGTGTTGATAAATGGCTTGCGATGGCACAGTTGCTGCAGGTGCAACCAGGCGATAGGGGTGATGAGATACTAGGAATGTAGCATGGCTACCCACGGTAGTTGTAGTTATAGATTGCTGAAGCATAGGTGCGATGGCAAAGGAGGTGATGATAGGCAGCGGGTTGGCCCAGAAGGACTGGGTAGGTGGGACAGGAATGGGGTTGGCCGGGCCTCCCTCGTCAGATTGGGAATTGAGTTCCTCCTGCCCATCTTGAAAGGTGTCATCCTGGTTGGACGCTGTGTCTTGTTGCCCCCTAAGCTTTTTCAACTAGATTAGTTGATCTAGCAGCCTTTGGTTCGCTTGTGTCAAAGGCAAGGAAATGCCCTTGTTAGGAATGAATTCCTCCCCGTTGCAGTAAGTAAAATCGAAGCTACATTTTTCTTCAAGTTCGTGTAAATCTAAGGGCAGGTTAGCTTGCACCTTTGCACAAAGGAAATTGTAATGCTCATGTTGCTGGGCTAGGCCCTCAGGTCCTCGATTTTGAATTCTGAGAGACCGGCGTGCTTCCAGTGTTGGATTCAACCGTTGTTCGGCACCAGTAGTGCCTTGGGTTGCAAAGGGCACCTCCTTGTTGGAGATATCACCAGCGGTGGAGGCAGAAGTCATCGTTAAGCTAGTGAGTTATGCGAAAATGCTAGAAAGATGCAAAAATGTTAGAAAATGCAGAAGAACAGAAGGATTAAACAAAACGAAAATAGGTGGATTTTCGTCCTGCAAGATCCTGGAGGGACCGTCGAGGCGACCGACCCACGCCACACAAGACGGAAACCACCGCAAAGGGTGTCACACTTTCTCCTGTGCTGGCTAGGATGCAGGACACATGCGGGACCACTGTAGAGGAAGCAAGTTAAATCATCGTCTGAAGGCCTATTGTCTCATAGGGTTCTGGAGGAACCGTCGAGGTGACTGATCTACACCACACGATGTGCAAACAACCACAAAGGGTGTCGAGTCTACGCTAATGCAAGTCGGGGTGTGGAAGGCATACGAGACTACCGTAAGACGAGTGAATTAACTAGCGATCAGGTAAATTTTATGTCTCGCAGGATCCCAGAGGGACCGTCAAGGCGATCGGTCTGTACCACATAGAATGAGGTAAAGAACGCAGGCGAGACAGCTGCAGGATGGGCAAATTAACTAGCACTTAGGCAGGCTTTATGTCTCGTAAGGTCCCAGAGGGACCGTCCAGGCGATCGATCTGCACCGCATGGGGCGGGGTGCAGTACGCAAGCAAGATGACCGTAGAATGAGCTAGTTAATTGGCAATCAGAGGCCTTATGTCCTGTGGGGCTTCGAAGGAACCATCGAGGCGATCGATCTACGCCACACAGAACGCAAACAACCACAAGAGGGTGTCTCATCTACACTTGTGTGTATCAGAGCGTAGAAGGCTCATAGAACTACCGTGACATGCGGCAAAGGCACCAAAAGGCCCTCCTTCTAGTGCTAGAAAATTGTAGCGACCAAAAACGTCAACAGCTGGAATAACACCAGGGTCGGCGGACACAACAGTTCCAACCTCGTGCCCGTGGGAGGGCAGTGCTGGGTGTGTACGAACACGGGGTGCCCTGAACGGTCTGGTCGATCAGACAAGGACTTACATCAGCATCAATATAGACTTTTGCAATATAAATAGTACGAGTTGCGGGATGGCGCTTATGGGTAAATTCAGCGAGAAAGAAAAGGGACTAAAAAAATGATGCAACGATGATGCAAAATAACAAATAAACGTAAGTGTGATAGTAATATGAGACAATGCTCGAAGGTGAGCTAAAAAAATAGAAATAGTGGAAGGAAGCCAGACAGTAAATAAGAAATAACATAAGATACAGTTAAGAACATGCCCCGCTTTAAAGCTACAAATCTATCCGGTCAGGGAGTGGCACAATCGGCTGCATGACGGAGTGTAGAAGGTTCCGAAAATGGCCGAAGCGTGCCAGGAAACAAGAAATGGCTGTGTACTTAGACACAGACTTCGCATATATACAATGCGGGTGAGATCCTACCAAGGTGGTAGAAGGAGGCCACGGGCTTTATGCTAGCCGAGAGAGGTTCCTATCAAAGATTTTTCACCTTTCCTTTTTCTTTTCCTTATTGTTAGATTGCAGATGCCTCTTTTTTGTTTTTGTTTCAGTCAAGGAGACTCCCTTTTTCTCTTTTCTCTTTCTTTTTCTTTCTTTTTTTTGGACCCATCTTTTGCGTGCTGTTTGATGGGCTATTTATAGGACGGAAGGTGGGCAAAGGTGACCGTTTGAATATTACATGTTGCAGACCTCCACCTCCTTATTGGCGCTACTTGAGCCATTTGTAACCGTTGGGCTTGCCAGACTGTTGCGACATGAGCAATAACTGCGATCCTACTACGTCGTGACTATGCCATCGGCTCCTAGAGGCATGTGCCAATGGCTCGATTGAGGTGGAGTGTATTGATGTCGCGTGGCCACCTGCCTGCCACAATGTGTTTTGTGACGTGGCTTGCTTATCGTGGCGTAGCACCTTGTCGCGTGTCTTGCCGTACGTCACATACTTGCTACATAATGTTACGCTACATAGTGTAGTGTAGCATAGCGTAGCGACTGCGGCAGCTTTGCTGATTTTTTTTAACTTATTCTTCCATAGTGCAAGTTTTGCGAACTTTGCTGATTTTTCTTTCAAAACCACCTTCCATCCCTTTCTGCAGGATCGCTACACCTTGCTGCGCCATGTAGCTTAGCGTAGCGTAGCAACAGACATGGTCTGCCGCTTCCTAGGGAAAAGAGACATCACCACAGAACTCGAGATTGGGCGAGGGAGGTGAAGTTGTTGCTACGCTACGTCATATGTCATCACGTAGCGTAACATCTTGTTCCGCTGTTGTTTTCTAAGGCTTGCTACGCTACACATCGTAGCGTAGTAGGCTTTGTGACTTAGAAAACTTGCTGAACTGCTTCTCCTGTGCACCTAGGCTACTGTCGCTAATTCTGGACACTGTTTCTAAGCAGGCTGTCGACTGTTTAGACTACTTTGGCAGGTGGGTGAGTTGGTACGAAACTCGTCCATGCCTAAAGTAGAAAATTTACCGAATCGGCCATCCTGGACTCAGAACGTTCTATCCCGATGGACTACCGTGGTGCTCTGTGGACCGCAAGGGCCTGGTGAAGCCAAGATGACCCTGCATTTTCTTTTAGGGTGTTTCAATGCACATATAACAAGAAATTTTAAACATCAATATCTCTCAAACCGTAAGTCTGATTAGGATGAAACTTCTACCATTGGAATCATCTTGATGAGTACTACACATTGGATATAATCTTAGGGTTCAAAAATGAATTTGATTCTTCAGGAATTAAAAGGACCAAACTAGCCTATTTTGTTGAGCTGACATTTCTAGGCTGCCATATAGTAACTTGAAATCTTCTAGATTATAGTGAATTTCAACAAAACAAGATCGATTCAGGTCATGGTTACTAACTTTCTTGAAAGAAATTTAACAATGATCCTAATCAATCAATAATTATAGTATTAAGATGGGTAAGAGTTACCTAGACCAGTTTATCATTATCTTACCAACATCTCTTGTAATTGATGAATGTTGATGAGGTGTGATCAGATTTTACACAATTAATAATATCCATGAAAGAACTTTATTGGTTGCTAGGCTCTAGATGTCTGATCCATTATTCGTGAAATTAATGGAAAGGTATCTTTTGACTTACATTGCAAACATATAGTACATCTAGTGATGATCAATGACTTTCCCTATGTTGTGGCTTCAAGGTTCATCATCAAGTTCATGTTGTAGTCAGCCCATGGTTCTAAATGGTCCTTGAGTCATAATTTGCTCTGATACCAATTGTGACATCCCATCCTCGGATGTCATGGAAAATGTCAAATATATGATATATTAGACATTATGCATACGAAGAAAATATACCAAATGCAAAATATATATGATATTCAACATTATGTATAAAGGAAATAATAGGAAAGATGCAGAAAGAGAAAGAATAGAATGCTTTATTGATATAGAATAGTGTATCCAGATCATGCTTTGAGAGTGTTCCTTGGGATTTTCTTCCTTTGGCATCTATTCCTTAGAGGCAATCTAGCACTGCCACCATGGCTATGCCTATAACTCAACCAGAAGGTATGGCCAATCCACTTCTTATCCTACTTCACCTGGCTCCCATAACTTGCTTGTACTAGCTCTGCCACTCTATGGTAGCACAACCTCTAACCCTAGGTATAAATGTCTTAGGTCAAATGCCCAAAGGTTACCTTAAGAGAAACATCCATTATTATGACATGCCCTTTCAAGTCTTAATTACAACTATCCTTTTAGGTCTTATTACGATAATAATAACACTTGTTATGAAGAGGCACCATATTTGTTATGCAACAACATCATTTGGAAATGGGTACATGACAATTCCATCTGATGAGTAGCAAGGCACCCCTACATCCAACCATATGAATCACTAAGGCATTACATATGATTTGGTCAAATTCCATGGACCTATAGTTATCTTGTACACTAGTTTCTCTAGGAAGTGAAATGACGTTGGGAATGTTCATTGTCTTCCCAACTACACTTGTGAGGCTCAAGGATATGGTTTAAGTGTAATTGAGGTATATAAATTTCTATCATTTTATGTTTTATGGATGTATTCGCCTACAACAAGAATAAGGGTAGAGTAGCTTGAAAACTAATGTCTATTGCCTAGCCAGCCTAACACAAGTAACTACCCCACTTTCCTACACACATCCTAAACACATATAGCACTACTAGCCTACAAACATTAAGCGTTGCTAGGTTACCAAGTACTATATGAATGCTCGAAGTGGTCCTGCTTATGTTCATTAACTACTAGAAGTAAATTGCTTAATCAAATGCATTAAAGTAAAGAACAAGAAAGTAAAATGCATTAAAAAATATTAAGCTATTCTCAATGTTGCAAGTATTTCCAAAAGAGTTTGTTTTATTCCCATCACACTGTTGCGCTCAAGTACATCAATGCTCAAACAAAGAATCATACACACTTAGGACTCCTTATGTTGGCACTCAGAAAATATTCTAACTTTGAGGAAAATAGACTGCAAGAGCTTCACTACTCTGACTAAGAATGACTAAAAACTAATTGACAAAACTAGAGCCCAAGCATGGTATTTATAGACTTGGGGAATATACCCCAACATTGAACATGCGATGTTGGACCAAGGCCTCGATGTCGTGTACACGATGTCGCGACCCCAACATCACATACTTGACATTGTGGCCATAGACAAACGATGATTCATCATACACCCATGACTGAATGAAAACTCATCCTCGAGTAAAGAAGAGGAGGAACAAGTTTTTTGCAATATAACATATTGGGTAGGTATGGAATTATTAACTGACATTACAAACTAACTTAGATGAAACAAACATATAGACACTAAGTGCTCAAGTGTACGGAATTACAATCTTTATAAAATGGGGTGTTCATGAAAAGAAAAGTGAACACCTTGTATATCACTAACATCCAACACCTCTTGGCAATAGGAGAATGAGAGAGAGAGAAAAGATCCTTTGATCACGAATGATCCTCATTGTGTAGTACTACTGCGTTATCCTTAGTGAAGGTAGTCCCGCTTCCAGTCCATGCTTCCCACTGCAATCACAACAAAATCATGAATTAGTATGCAATGTGTAACACATAGTGGTTAAATGCTTTATCTTGTCAGTGGTTCTGCTTAGCTAAGTTGTGATCGTGGTAGATTGGTTTCTATGATAGTGTTAGCGAGAAGGTTGACAAATAGGGAAAATAGATAAGCAGTCTAGCAACTTCAAAAAAGTTCAACATAAGAAAATAATTGAAGAGGGTATAAAAATTCACAACAATAAAAAGAAAAGCTCACTGAAACTCTTGTGAAGATGTGTACAATTGGATGTCATTAATGGGATAAATAAAAAGATTTGATTGTAAGAGTGTCTAAGGGTAAAGAACTTAACTAACCCAACCAAAAGATATGCAAGTGGGTCCTTCGCAAAGTAGGCACAGGCCTTTTTGCCCTTGCATAACTTCAAACCAAAGATTCCATTGCCTTCATGGATGATTAATGGTTACAGAAGTTAAGTACAAAAACCTAAAAGAAACTAACTAAGAATTCTGACACATCAAACCAAGAAATTGAACCAACACATGAAACTGGCAATGAGGTGAGACATGGAAAGCATAGATTGATAAGAGAGTGTGTGTGGAATGGAGTTCCTAATTATGGTCACATGAAGTCCATTGTGGATTTTGTGATTAAATGGCTTGATAGGATCCATCCTTAGCCTAGACCAAAACTGACCACTTTTAGTGACATTGCATTGACATTCTAAGACCAATCCATCCCCTGAGACGCAAGAGTGCTTCCACAAAACAACCACTATTCCTTATTAGAGAAGAAGTAGGAAGTGAGGAATGGCCCTAGTTAATAGGAGACTAGTCTCATAACACGTACTTGTAATCCATTTATTTTTTCTAAGGGGTGTGCTTTAAATTCTCATTGTTTTTTTTATTTTTTGTGTTTTTTTTTGAAATGGGAACCACACCATGCAAAGACACATGCATTTATTTTATCGAACAAGTGTGCTTTGAATCCTCATCTCTCTCTCTTTTTTTATGAGAACCACACCATGCAAGGACACATGCATTTATTTTGTCCAAGGGGTTTGCTTTAAATCCTCATCTCTCTTTTTGATGAGAACCACATCATGCAAGGACTCATTCAACTTCCTTTATTGATTGGCATGGAATAGTAAGAAATTCATGGAAACACACATACACCCAGTCAAACAAAAAAGCACAAAGAATACTGAATCCCTTTGAAGCCACACCCTATTCAAACCTTTGAATCCTTCTTGATTCCAAAAATTACCAAAGTCACAAATTTATTAAAGTTTTATTAATGAAAAAGGGACTACATGTTTCCAAAACAAGGAAAACCATAGAGTGCATGGATGGGTGGATGTTGTGGACTCACTGCCTGTTATATGAAAAAGAAACCATGTCCTAATTATTCGTAATGAAATTCAAAGCCAAAAACTACACACCAATAATTAAATAACAAAAATAGTACAAACCACCATCAAATAACGTATTACCAATGTACCTAGCACTTATTAACAAAAAGTTAGAAAATCACACTAAATAAAAGGAAATATAGAAGAAAGCGTAAACTATTCAAGAAATATCAAATGTGCAAACAATGGTGTAAAATAAAAATTAGAAAAGATTAATAACATAAAAAAAAAGATGTAAAACAAAGAAGTAAAACAAAAAGTTGTAAAATGAAAAATGTGTAAAACAAAAATAGTTCAAACAGTGAGAAGCTACTTAAATGGTTAGCATGGTTTGCCATCTCCCCCATGACTAAGTTGAGAGGCAGAGATTTAAAATATGGAGGGTGGTTGTCCAGTGGATGAGGTGCTTGTTATGTTAGGGCTCTCAAGTTTAATTTGTTGGATGTTGACCAGTTGTTTCTTGTTTGGGCTCTCAAGTTTATAAATCATCATGGCCCCAAAAGGAAAAGTCTCATAAATAATATAAAGTCCTTTCCACAATGTTTGGAACTTAGTTCATTGAGGTACGTGTGTAGGATTCCAATAGAGAACCTTATCTTCTAGTTGAAATTTGACTTTTCTAATTTTGAGGTCATGAATCTTTTTGTTGTAGGCCTTGTGCAACTCATTAGATGATAAGGCTACTAATCAGTTTTTGTCTAGCAAGTTGAGATTCATTAATCTTTCTTTTTGGGCTACACTTAAGTCAAGGTCAAGGTCATAAGCCGTTAAAAGTGTACAGAGTTCAAATTAAATAGAAAGTATTGGTAGTTTTTCGTACACAAGCTCATAGGGAGAGTAGCCTATAGAAAGTTTCCAAGTTAAGCGATAGGTCCAAGGGGCATTGTTGAGTTTCATGCTCTAGTCCTTCGTATACTTGCTAATAGTTCTTGTTAGCATTCTTGTGATTTCCTATTGGTAACCTCAACTTGACTGTTAGCTTGGGGATGGTAAGGTGTTGTGAGTTTGTGTTCAAACCCCAAGCCTTGCATGAGCTTCTGAAAAGTAGTGCTTGTAAATTGAGTTTCATTATCAGAAATTAATGCACATGGCACACTAAACCTATTTACAACATTTTGTTGTACAAACTCAGTAGAAGTAGAGGAAGTACAGTTAATGATGGCTGTTGCTTTTTCTCATTTCATATAATAGTCAACAATGACTATGATATATGCCTTTCCATTTGACATGGGCGTGATGGGATCCATGAAATCAATGCCCCAAATGTTGAATGGTTCTAATAGTTAAATCCATTGTTGAGGTCCCTCCATTTGAGCAGTCATTCCACCATCTCATTCACATTGTTCACAAGAGCAAATGAAATGGTAAGCATCCCTGAAGAGTGTTAGCCAATAGTACCCTACCATCAAGATTTTAATGGTCATGCATCTCCCAGCATAGTGTCCTCCACAAGGACCTTCATGAGCATCTTGGAGAACACACAATTGATTAGCATCAGGGAGACACCAACAAACCAGGCCATCAGCGCACACCTTGTAGAGATGTCTATTGATCTCCATGAAGTGCTTTACCTGGTGAAGAAACTACTATTTCTTTCGGTGGTCCAACCCTTATGGCATCTTCTAAATGAGAAGATAGATGAGAATGTTATTATACCATTTTGGATCATTGGGAATTTATTTAGTTACAGCCTCAACAAAGAGGAGTTCATCAAGAAATGTATCAGATAATGGACTTTTATCCTCTTTTTCATCCCATCGCAATCGAGACAGGTGATCAATAACCACATTCTTGGTGCCCTTCCAATATACCATTATAAGATTGAATTCCTACAAGATCACTAGCCATCATATGACACAAGGGCTCACCGTTGGCTTATTCATTAGGAAGTAGATGGCACTATGATCAGTGTGCACAAACACCTTGTATCCAAGCACATAATGCCTAAACTTCTCTAGAGCAAACACCACCACCATCAATTCTTTTTCTGTAGTGGTGTAGTTCAATTATGCACCCACAATGCTTTAGCTAGTGCAATGGATGTAGTATGGACATTTCTTGTCATCTAACTATGTCAACACAGCTCCTAAGGCATAATTCGATGCATCTGTCATGATGTGAAATGGTCTAGCACAATCAAGTGCTTGTAGAAATAGAGTTTTCACAAGCTTTTCTTTTAGTTGCTAGAACACTTTTTCACATTCTAGGGTCCATAAAAAAAGGAGCATCTTTCTTTGTTAGCTTGACCAATGGTTTTGCAACCTTAGAGAAATTTTCTACGAATTGCTGATAGTAGCTAGTATGTCCAAGGAATGACCAAACATCTTTAACTATTTCTGGCTGGTGGGTTATTCCTTGGATGACCCTTATTTTTTCAAGGTCCACCTCAATTCCTACTTGCAAGATTTTATGCTCCAGTACAATACCCTCTTGGACCATGAGATGACTTTTCTACCAATTAAGCTACAAGTTAGTTGTGACACATCATTTCAGCACTTACTCAAGGTGGTCTAGGGCTTGCTCAAATGTAACTCCATAGGTGGAGAAGTCATCCATAAGACTTCTAAACCACTATTGATCTACTATCGAAAGATGCTCAGGACCAGGCATTGAAATGTAGCAAGAGCATTGCATAGACCAAATGGCATCTTATGATATGCAAAAGTTCCCCAAGGACTTGTGAATGTTGTCTTTTCTTAGTCCTTTGGTGCAATTTGGATTTGGTTATAGCCACTATAACCATCTAGGAAGCTGTAGTAGCAATGGCCTAATATTGTGTCGAATTCTTGGTCAACAAATGGCAATAGAAAATGATCCTTGAATGTTGCCATATTCAGCAGCCTAAAATAGATGCAGACCCACCACTTACCACCTTTCCTTAGTACAATTACTAGTGGACTAACCCACTCACTATCTACAATGGGATAGATGAACCCCACCTTAAGGAGTTGCTTGATTTCCTCCTTGATGATTTGCTTCAATTTGGGGTTCAATCGCCTCTGTGGCTATCATTTTGGCTTCATGGTCAGGTTCGTATAAATGCAATGTTGGCATATCTTAGGATGAATCCCTATGAGTTTAGGATATGACCAAGCAAAAGCTACTATCATCTTTCAACTACTTTTAACAACATCTTTTCTATTCTAGAGCAAGTCTTGCATTAATTATAACAGGCTTCTTATTTTTCAAAAACACGTATTCCATTCCAGCCGGTAACATTTTCAGTTCAGTAGGCTCTTAATTAAATTTCTTAGGAATTTCCAACTCTCCCTAGTAAGTATCATTATTTGTATCTTCAGAGAGTTGGTGATGAACTTGCTTGAGTTCATCCATGCTCGTGACATTTTAACATGTCAAGCTCTTTGCTGGTTCCATGCAAAATGTGCCACTTTCTAAATCAGTGGTCAACTACTAAGTGCCCTCATGTCTTACAGTTGTTGTGTATAGAAACCTTTGAATTTCTACTTTTGGTGCACACTATTTGCATGCAGAGATGGATGCTTGCTTGATAGCCCAAATTTTCTACATATAATTGCACCCACTATCGTTGTATGCAATGTATGGAACTCTCTTCTTCTCAATCTTTTCAAATGCATTTTCTTTAAATATCTCTAGGGAAAGATCTGTGATGCCGATTCTTTCATCGATAGTGCTCAGCCATGCCCTTCCCATCATGATTGGTGTTGGCACATTTTGGCCATTTAATGGAGCAGGCTTTGTGAGGTTGTGGAGCTAATCATATAACTAAAGTTCACCCTGATTTAAACATTGCCAATATTTCTGGATGAAGACTTTTAAGAGGTGTTGGGTTGATAGTTTGAAAGGTTTTTCTCTAATTGATTCACTAGCAAATACAGTTTTGTTTAAGACAAATGATCAATTGGTCAAAGTTCATGACAATCCTCTGCTTATGGATAAACAATACCATTTTCTGGAAATCCACAGAGTTTTGTCCAGTTTTGACTATCGCTGGCAACCTTAGTAGTCTCTACTCACTCGTCACTAACTAGTCTTTGCATTTGTCAATTAAATTTCTGAGCAGTTGCGATCCCTCTATTTCCCGTCACCTCGCAAACAAGAAAATCTGTAACCTCAGCTTTTACATAACTGGTCATGAGCAAGGGCATTTTCTTCCAAAGTTGTCAATCCACGAGCACCCACAGTGTCACCAGTATTAGCACTAGCTGTTGTAGGAACAGACGTGGATTTTGAAAGTAGAGGTGATGTGGGTTCATATTTCTCAGAAAATTTAGCGTCTTATTGCATTCCAAACTAGACTAGCCCTGGTGTTTTGCTCTTGGGCATAGCTGATGCTCTGTGTGGAATTTTGGCAGTATATGATGCAGTTGCAGAGATGAAAGATTCAACAATGGCGGACATAGTGCCAATTGAAAATGGAAACTGCTCCTATCCTACCTCCACCACTCTCGTGACTCCCTCCGTCATCTCTACCGTCCCCTTCATTTTGTCACTACTCGCTCAAACCCTAGCAGGCGGCAATGATGCAGAATCGTGCAAGAAATCGCAGAATCAGCCTAGAAATCCAGCCTACGATGCCGTGAGGGTTTTGACAAGAAATCTGTAGGGTGCCAACTTTTTTTTCAGATAGACCCATAGCATGGATCATTCTTAACCGACGGTGATCCTCCTCTTGCGCCGGCGTCACACCTGTTTGGCCGTCGTCGCTTCTCTGCCGCGGACCAGTCCCTAATCTGCATAAAAATAAGAATAGAAAAACCCTCAGCCAAGAACAAATGAACTCAGATCTAGGCAGTTTCAAAACTTCGGTAGTCTGCATTTGGAGGAATAACTCTGCAAGGTTTATCCTCAGGTTTCTGCCGAGTGCAAGATCGCCGTTGATAAGGCGCGCAGGAGGTTGCATGCTCTCATCACCAAGATGAACTGTACTCCAATAATGATTCACATTGTATGGTACAGCGCGGGCACATTTGATGTGAAATCGTGCACGGGCAGGTCCTTCGAGACCATCAAATACCCGGCCGAGCTCAGCCATGGCGAAGGACACGGAAGATGCAGAGCAGTGGCACCAATCACGATGCAGACTCAACTTCAGACTCCGCCGCTGGAAATTCATGCCTTCTGCTATGATTCATAGAGGATTCATATGTGGAGAGTTATGTTAGTATCATCGGTGTCATTTTTTTTTTAAATTAAGACTTTTGAGTTGGATGGGAAGACGATAAAATTTCAAATCTGGACTATCGTGGGTCAAGAAAGATTCAAGACGATGTAAGCATCAAGTTAAGGGTAAACTATATAACTCCCCAATAGATCCTAATAAATCTATAATATATATATATATAACAAGTGAATTTTGTATTTTTATAATGATAATAACTTCTTATAGAAGTCATAACCTCCTATGGTAGTTATAGCTAATTTTCTAAATGTTTGTAACCACTACAAAAGACACTTGTCACCCTCAGCTTTTTTGTCTCCACAATGGCCACTTGTCAACTAAACGGGACACGTGTTAGATGAAGCATTTTTATCTCTTTGGTGGTTGAAACCACCCAAAATTGTTGTAACTTACCTAACTTGTTGGGCAGGTAACCTCCTAACTTGTTGGGCAAGTAATCTCCTAATTGGTTGGTCAAGTTACTTGGGAGAGAAGTTAGGTGAGATATTTTTGAATATGTAACTTCCCTACCTACCTTTGAACCCTATAAAAAGGCTTCAGGGGTCAAGGGGGGGCATCATCACTTCTCACATAACACATTGGGGTCTCATACATCACACTTTTGAGAAGACATTTGGATCACACTTGGGCTCTCACTTGGAGACACTTTGAGTCTTGAGAGGAGCTTTGTAAAGAAGAAATTGTGAACGATTGTTTGCAAGATGGCTTGCTAGAATAAAGATTTCAGCCTCTTTGTCATGGTCCT
>MNCI01026467.1:421490-444662 GCA_015680685.1 Gnetum montanum
ATTGGAAAGTCCCCTTTATAGTTCTCCACTTTGATCACCAGGAAGTCGATAGGATAAGACAACCCATAGACAGTGATTACAATGTCTTCTACCAATCCCAATGGAATAGTGATGGACTAGTCTACCAATTCCAATTTGATGTTGCTCTTCTTGAGAGGAGGCAAGTTCCAGATAGTGTACATCTCATGAGAAATCAACTTAACACCAGAACGTGAATCAAGAAGAGCCTTGCATGGTTTGTTCCCAGCAATCTACAAATAAATTAAAGAACTTCCAGGATCAGCTAATTTCCTAGTAAGGTTTCCTACATGGATCCAATCAGACACAATATGAGTGAGCATTACAGTATGGATCCTTAGCAAAGTTTGGTTTGAAGGAAGCTTGAAGAAATTTGATATGGGGGAAGAGGCAGGAGTAGGATTACCAACCACAAGTGTACATGAAGGCTTAGCTGGGCTATGGGGTTGAAAGAAAGGTCTTTTCCTTGATCGAGCATTTGACCCCTCTGATTGATAATTGGGTTGCAAATTAATAGCCCTTATAGCGTTGCATTGTTATGATTGAGCTGGTAGTTCACCCTGCATAAGAGGAGCAGGTGGTAGTTGTGCAACTGGAGGAAGAGCGTGTGCAAGGATAGGAGGAGGATAAGGATAGGAGGTGGCATCCCTTCTTTCATGTGAAGAAGGAGTTCAATAGTAATCAAAAGGATGGTAGTACAGCTAGATATTAGAAACATGACTAGAAGAGTCACATGAAGACATGGGTTGCTAAACATAATAACCATATGGATCAAGTTGTCGATAAAGGTATTATTGCCTTGGCGGTGCAAACGCCCATGATTATGTTTGTTGTCATTGTTGGTACTATTCATACAATTACAGTTGAGCTCCACTTGGATAATACAGTTGTTGTTGATGGAATTACTTGAGATTACCTTTAGGATAAGGCAACCTTCTAGATGTTTGTCTTTGTGTAAGTCATGGATGTAAGGCATACACCCCAGACTCCTGAAGATGTGACACAATGGGGCAACATCCCTTACGATGTTCATACTGATAGACATCACATCCATGATCATCATCTAATTCACTATTCGCAACCTCTTCTATTGTAGCAATTTTGCCCTTACCTTTGTAATATGCACATTCAGCTTCCTTGCACCTCCTACACTCATGGTCACTACCTTGTTCTCTGGACACTTCAATGATTTTGAAGATAGCTTAAAATCTACTATCCATGGAGTCCCTTAACTAACAAACCTTGGCAGTAAGTTCATATTAGAATTGTTGAGGTGGCAAGGCTTTCTTATGCATCCCCTCATCAAATATGGATTCATCCTCACTATCGCAGAATCGAACCTCCCTCTTGTAGATGGAAGGATCACAGTTGTACTCCTCTGCACTTTCTCTTTTTCTTAGTTTGCCCTCCTCTTTGGCAATCTACTTTATTAACCTTTGTACTTGATGGACAATTAGTTTTGATAATCACCCTTGGGCATAGACATTAAGGGTTTTCCTCATTTCATTACAAAGTCCATCTACAATGTGGTGAAGTTGAGCCAATTGAGAATAACCATGGCCAAGGCATTTATGCATCAAGGCATAGTATCAGCCAATGGCGGCATCTAAGGGTTCATGTATTCCTTGTTTCCATCCTTGAATTTGCTTCCTTAAGTTGGACACCCTAGAGTACGTTTGATATTTATCATTGAATAACTTGAGCATGGTACTCCATTATCTAATAGATTCTGGTTCTAAGGACTAGTACTAGTTCTCTGCTTCTTTGATGAGTGTCCTTAGGAACAACTTCAATTTCTGCCACTCATTCTCTATGTTTTGCAAGGCACATGCATCTTGGAAAGCTTGAAGTTGATTCTATGGATCAGAGTTATATCCTCCTTCAAATCAAGAAATATTGTTCATGTCTAACCATTTGATCCAATTGTCTTTCACATGCCTTGTTGGGATTCTAACTGCCTCTGTGGTGTTAAGCATACTTCAGGTAGCAAATAGAGGCTCATTGAGGCCTTAATCATGATGCCTGCAATGCCCTCTACTACCCCTTTCATTCATGGTGATGTGCCTCTCTTAAACGTCTACACCCTTGATCTTGTTTGTCTTGATGGTCCCTTTGGGTATTTTGGTCCTGTCGGTTATTTCGTTTATTTTTGTTACCTCCATCACGATCTTGCCTTCTATGGTCATAGTCAGAGCCAAAAGAAGAAGATGATGATAAAGGGGAAGAGAAAGGAGAACTAGCATCATCACAGTGCCTACTACTGCCTCTTCAGTGATCGTGACCATGATCACGATCTTGCTTCTTGTCTGCATCCCTATCTTGGCTTGCCCCTCTAGATCCTTCTTTATCATTGGATCCCTTGTTACTAGAATTGGGATTGTGAATTATGGAGTGCAAATTCTAGTTTTGACCTCCATCGTCGAAGTCACAAAGAGGAGCATCATTGTATGGAAAACCCCTAGAGAAGGGTTCTTCACTAACTTGTTGGTACAATAGGAATGGAGGCTTGTTAAGCCATTTTCCCTTCAAAAACTCATAGCACTAGTCTAGCTTCCAATCTTGCAGGTGTTGTGCTTTGATGAGATGATAATCCATAGCATTGAAATCTTCCACATTATACTCCCCATGGTGGTCTTAAAGACCACATCATGCAAGCATTTGATAGAGCATTGCAAGAGTAGCACGATCAGGTGGCAACATAATGTCGTCCTCCATGTCATGCCATTGCAGCTGTTCATCCTGGTGTAGGATGAAGGTGAATTTCAATACATACTCATCAGGATGAGTATATATAATTCGATACTGTTGAGGCTTTGGCAGATCAACTCTATCGGCCTTGGGTGAAGAAGCACTCCTGTGAGAAGAAGACATTTTTAGTTAGTGAATAAAAATCATAGTGTGCTATGAGAATTTATTGTAGTAATTGTGAAATAAGATATGACTCTCAGGTTCATTCTAATAATTTAAATACTTTCACTGGGTCCTAAATAGCGCACAAAACAACAAAAAGGTCCTCAGAAATGGTGCCAATGATGAGCGGTGAGGTACCCTTATGCCCAACCATATAAATCACTAAGTAGCTACGCGCGATCTTGTCAACTTCCATGGACCTATAGTTATCTTGTACACTAGTTTCTCTAGGAAGTGAAATGAGGTTGAGAACATTCATTGTCTTCCCAACTACACTCATGAGGCTCAAGGGCATGGTTTAAGTGTAATCGAGGTATATGAATTTTTGTCGTTTTATATTTTATGGATGTATTCACCTACAATAAGAATAAGGGTAGAGTAGGTTGAAAACTAATGTCTATTGCCTAGCTAGCCTAACACAAGTAACTACCCCACTTTCCTACACACATCCTAAACACATATAGCACTGTTGGGCTACCAAATATTAAGCGTTACTAGGTTACCAAGTACTAGATGAATGCTCGAAGTGGTCGTGCACATGTTCATTAATTGCTGGAAATAAATTGCTTAATCAAATGCATTAAAATGAAGAACAAGAAAGTAAAATGTGTTAAAGAAAATATTAAGCTATTCTCAATGCTGCAAGGATTATCAAAAGAGTTCATTTTATTCTCGTCACACTGCTGTGCTCAGGTACATCAGTGCTCAAACAAAGAACTATACACACTTTAGACTCCTTCTGTGGGCACTCAGAAAATGTTCTAACTCTGAGGAAAATAGATTGCAAGAGCTTTGCTACTTTGACTAAAAATGACTAAAAATTGACTGACAAAATTGGAGCCCTAGCACAGTATTTATAAACTTGGGGAATATACCCCGACATCAAACCAATGACATCATGGCCCTGACGTTGCATACACAACGTTGTGGCCCCGATGTCGCGACTATAGACAAATGGTGATTCATCACTACCCCCCTCCCAAGATACACTATACATAAACTTGTAAGTAAATATACCATGATGTTTTAATTATAAAATATCAATGCATGTTAAAAAAACTCAAGGGTTCAAATCTCAAGATGCATAATCATAACCATAACCATAACCATAATAGAGACATTAGAATATACTATCATAACCCACTAAGAATATATAATATATTATTAACATAATATGTTAAATATACCCTTATGCTTAAGAATCAAGCATATGAAAATAAATAACAAACATAAGGTCCTAAGTTCAAAACACTAGGTGTTACAATTACTATAATTATGCATACTGATCTTGCTAGATGTGTTAGTTAGGCACTTGTAACTAGCAAGAATGGGGGTTGTGATGGAGTTTGACCACTAGATAGATATGCATGTGTAACTTACATTGTTTTTAATTGCTTATGATAATGTGCATAATAGTATTATAATTATGCCTAGAATGCTTGATTATGCATGTGTGATGTTATGAGTATGATGTTAACAAAATGTGTTAGTTTGGAGTTCAATTAGATTTTTAATTAGAGTCCTACCTAGTGTATTGGTTACATTATGTGGATCCCATGGTATTAATTGGAACATGGAGAAAATAAAAGTGGCTTATTATTTTTCTATTGGAAAAGTTAAATAAAAGAAATTTTAATTATAATTAGTATATAACTATAAAATATATTTCATTTTTTATTCTTCCTCCTCCTAATTGTTCCCTCTCGGTTTTTGATAAAACTCTCTCCTCCTCTATTCTCTTACATTTTCTAACTAATTTCAATGATTTTTGGGACATTTGGAAGTTAGTCTTGAATAGGCTATGGTTTGGGAATCTTAATTCGAGTTCTAGTGGATCTAAGAGGGAGTTCGAATCATTTTGATGCCTTGTTCTAAATATTCCCAGTTTTAATAAGTTTGGTTGATTTCATGAGTATTCTTTACCTTTTCTCTATTTTGTGGTTTCGAATTATTTTGTATCCTTGTGAGTCCATATCAATAGGATAATGATACAATGATGTGTGATTTGTATCTAGTTTGTATTGTCTACGTGATGTACTATTTTATGATGTTGTGTATGCACTATTTAGTTTGATAGTTCATTAGTATGTGTTGGAAGTTAAGCATATATATATTTGTTATTTCTAAAAATTTTACACAGTGTGGATCATAATAGGATCATAGCCCAGTCACATGTGAATTTTGGTAGGGCATGGGTTGTAATGTCCTCGTGTTTGAAGGTTTTATGAAGGATGCAAGTGATGGTGAATTCACAATGTAGTTATGGTCATCATTTTCAAAGGGACATGGGTTGCAATGGATCCGTGCCTAGGTTTCTCTAGGAATTTTACATGTGAATTTCTACATGTGCGTAGTTGAGTTGTGGTGGGAAAGGTGTTGAGTGTGAGTTGTAGTTTGACTATGATGAGGTTGCAGTACAAAATATAGGATATTTCATGTTTTATTATGATGCACAAGGTGATTCATGCTTAGCATGTAGTTGGTTTGCAGTTGAGGCCATGACCTCATCATGAGTCATAACAACACACTAAATGAAAAAGTAAGGGATGCTAGTTGCACTTAGGTCAAAGTAGGAGGAAAAGACACAATGTTGGTCCCTAAGTCTATGCAACTTGGATACAAGAAATTAGAGATTTTAAGTTAGACCAACAAGAGGTAATGATTTTTATGTGTGTCGCATGATATATTATGGTATGGATATCACACATGTATGTCATATGAAATGTGTGTGCTATTATATGAGTGTTGTATGAGCTAGATTTAGGATATGCATGTAGCATGACATGCTTATGATTGTTGAGCATAGTATGATATGTTGCATGATGGCAATGACAGTATACTTGTATAGTGTGCATGTTGTTCATATGCTTGTATATAGATGTTTAATGTTTAGTAAATTTGGAGGTTATGATGAACTAGTTGATTCTCTAGTAGTGATGGTTTGCTACTTGATAGGCTTAACACGTGTGTGTGTGTGTATAGCAGTGTTGGTTAATTGTGTATGATGTGCATTTCTTTTTGGTTTGTTGATTTACTCAGTTTTGCATGATTTGGATGATACCTTCCACTACATTCTTTTCAATCTACCTACATTCATGCATTTATGTTTCCTTGATTATAAGTACTATCGATACCATTGTGAGCCTGGCTTGGCTAGGTTATATTGAGTATTATAAGTTGTAAGGAAGAAAACTTAAAAAGGTATCCCAAAATTGTTGGGCTTTTTTTAGACTCCTATTTTATGTTGATGATATAATGTACTTTGAACTTTTTTAAATATTATTCATTTTTTAAGCAACTAAAGGATGTACACATACAAGTAATGTACAAAGGTAGGGGAGTGTTCAAATAGAGATAACTTACAATGAGGAAGAAATAGGGGTAGTGGATGGGATGCATGCACAAGGAGTATTATACAAGGGTTGTACTAAGAAGGTAGGAGTAGAGGGTGGGGTTAGGCTGGAACCAACATTAGTCATGGGGTCAACTTGGGGTGAAATGGATTATTAAGTAGGATATTTCTTGGAAGAACCATCTACTATTTTTTTCTAGTCTAAAAGGTAGTGATGCTTCCTATCCATCTTGAACTTGGTTGAGACCCTTGGTAAATGATTGATATGATAAAGCACCATGATTCCATCTTGAACTTGGGAACATTTGACTTTGTGGTTCATTTGTTCTTGAACCAAAGCTTCTAGAAGACCTTCATGTTTGCATATTGGCAAACAATTTGCACATGCATGTTTGATGGCGTGGTTGATGACATTTGCAAAAAAGATTAACATCTTAAGGGGAGGATCATTCTTTAAGCTTCATAGCACATGGAGGTGGTCATTGGTAAGCTAGTTGAAAGACTAATAAAACATATATTTATAGATGACTTTGGTTGCTAACTACTGTGACTTAGTAAAGTCTAATAGCTTGATTTCACCATTATAACTTTTTGGTCTAGGGTCATCTCTAAAGCACCTGTTAGCAATCTTCAATCTAGTAGGCATACTATGAATGAAAGTTTCTCTATCTAGAGGAAGGCTGGTGATGTGGGGTGATGACCTTTGCTACGGTGGAACCTTCTTTTCACTACTGGTTAAGTCTGTGGGTTGATGATAGAAGCGAGGTGGAAAAATAGCAAAGCAAAAAACCTAAAGAACTGCTCCCACTAAGAATAAAAATAGATAGGCATAATAACAAGTTTATTTAAGAGACCAAAATTACAAGTACAATTTATAGTATAAAAGTATGATAGGTCACCTTAGAATTTTTTTGAAAATACATTTTATTAAAAAAAAAGTTTTTAGTTTTTAATTTATTCTAACAGCAAAATGCCTTTTGACGGGCATTGACTCTTTAAATTCTATCTATGGCTCCCACGAACGCTAAGATATGCCATGCATCAAAGTTTGATAACTGCTTGTTATGACAATTTCAAGTTCCATGGGCTATGAAGCCTTTATAATCCAAGCCTGATAATTACCCGACATTGTTGGAGGCTACAGTGTTCCTTAAAACAGTATAATTCTTATTCATTATCATATATCTATCACGCATGATGGAGTGTTGGTGGAAAAATTCCAAGTTTAATTTCATAACAATAGTGAAAATTTCCCAAAGAGATTCATTGAGATTGAAAATATTTTTCATATTATTTAAACACGTGTTGGCGACATCGGAAAAGTTATAAAAGAATTATGTAAAAATATAAGGAACAACGTATCGCTTTTAGAGCAGGAGATGGACAAAATTAGGAAACCGGAGGAAGTCTGAGAACGTGGAGCAATTTATTGGTTGGGACTGGGATTGCGATTGGAATTGAGAACGTCATGGAGGTGCAGGCGCAGCGAGAGGTTGAAGCGCCACGGCAATACTATTTAGCTGTCGATCGCCACGCATTTAAAATGGTAATTCTCTTCTTGTGCGTGCCTGCGTGTTTCACTTCTCTTCTGTTGTGGTTTTCCTGCACAAGAATCTCATGAATGAGTACGAGTACATCTACTACTACTACTAATACTACTCATTTGATTTTTTCCCTTTGCCATTAAGATAAGATCTTGTCTGTCTGTCTGGGCTGGGGCATACTTCATGTTATACCGGAGTTTTGTGGCCTAGCCCAGTCTCTGCTATTTGGGCTGGTTTTCCCGTTATGTTTCCTTTTCAGCGTAAGTCTTTCCATTGTCTCCCCTCAAATTGTCGGCTTCAATGAATAATTCCGTGTAAAGTGAATAACTGAGAGAGAGGCTGGCTTATAGAAATAGCTGAAACGATTTTTTGCCTCTTAAAATGTACTATGTAGTGTTCATTAGCCTCGTTTATGGATTCTCAGCATTTTGTGCTGATTAATTAATTGTTCCCATTCGATATCTTCTTCTTGATGTGCTTGTACATATGGATGTTTCCTTTCGAATTGTTCTAATTGTTCTAACTTATCAGTTTCTTCAATGTAGGTATTGTGATTCTATTCAATGGTTCCATGCATATATTAGATTCTGTTTCTTTCTTAGTGATTAGCCATTGGGTGCCTTCTTATCATGTGTCTGCCGCATATAGGCATTGTTGCACACACGTCATCCATACATCCATACATTGATTGCATGTTGTACTGGTGTTATCTTTCATAGCCCAAATTTTCAGCATGCAATTGCACCCGTTATTGCTATATGCAATATATGGAACTCTGCTTCTTTGTATGATTCCAGCTTCATCTTCCTTGGAAATTTCTATGGACAAGTCTCTGATTCCTAGCTTAGCATCCACAGTGCTAAGCCATGCTCTTCCTATAATTATAGGAAATTCTCTTTTGTTTTTTCCCACACGTATAACAAAGAAGTTAGTAGGGTAAGACCAGCCACTTACAGTGGCGATGACATCTTCCACTTGTCTAAGTGGGATGACGATTGATTGATCCGCAAGCTCTAGTCAGATGTTGCCTTTCTTCAGTGGAGGCAAATTCCAAGCTTTGTACATATCTTATGAAATCAGATTTACTCCTGACCCAAAATCTAGGAGAACTTTGCAGGGTTTATGTCCTACTATTTGGAGATATACTAAGGAACTTTCGGGATCTGTTCTCTTCTTGGAAAGTGCTCTTGCTTTAATCCAATGCGTTACAGCTTGAGTGAGCATGACAATGTCAAATTCAGATTCGTAGAATGTGGAGGGGTAGTGTTCTCTTGAGGAGTATGTGTAGATCTGGTGGGTGTAGGTGAAGTTTCCATCATTTGAACCTTTTTTGGACTTGTTCTGAAAAAATGAACATTTCGTGGATCTAGGTTCATTTACCATCACATCCTCTTGTGTATTAATTGCCTTGGTAGCACTCTTTTGCTGTGGTTATGTTGGTAGTTCTCTTTGTTTAACTAGTAGTGGCATTGGTGGTAGGGAGTTAGGAGTTTGGACTGATGAACCAATTGTTGGTTGGTGTGCTTTAGAATTTGGATCCATTCACAAAGTAGTGGGTCTATGATATTTCGGTGGATAGTAGTGAGAGGAGGTGTAGATTGAAACATTCCCAGGAGAGATTGAACATTAAACATAATGTCTATAAGGATTTGGTTGCCAATATAAATATTGCTACCTTGGTGGTGGCATCCCTCACGCTTGTGGTTGTTGCCATTGTTGTTGGTATTGTGCTTGCGGTTGAGCATAGGCTCCGCTTGGATAATATGATAGTTAATAATGTTGTTGACAATTACTTTGTGGGTAAGATAATTGTCTTTGCATATGTTTGTTAACAAATTTTGGATTAAGCATGTATGCCCTAGACTCTTGCAAATGAGACATAACAGAACAACATCCCTTAGGATGTTCATATTGGCACACTTTACATCCTTCATCATCTTCCAAACTGGAGTTCATTAATTCTTCAACTTCAGCAACTGTTCCTTTATTTTTGTAGTTTTCTCGTCCATTGTCTCTTCGTTTCTTTGTTTTTGTTCAAGGTCTATTCTATCTTCTCCTCTACTATCTTGTGTGCAATAGCAAATTTTTCATTCATGGAATCCCACATTTTCTCTACCTTAGTTGTAATGTCACTAGCTGATTTTTGGATGAGCAGAGTTTTTCATTGGTTTGTATCCTCCAATGTTTCTACTTGTCTTTCGCATATTCTCACATCTTTTTTCCTCATTGTAGGATCTTGATTATATTCTTTAACCGATTTTCTTTTCTTTAATTCTCATTTCTTTTTTTGCCATGTGGTCTATTAGTCTTTGGATACGATGAGCCATCATTTTCGATAACCTTTCTTGGGTATATACGCCAAGGGTTTCTCTTGTTTTATTTCTTATCCCATTGATGATATGTCTAAGGTTTTCTCTTTGAGAAAATCCATGGCCTAGGCATCTATGTAGTAATGAACAATACTTGCCCATTGCTGCTTCAAGGGATTCATGCATCCTTTGCTTCTATCTTTGAATTTGTTTTCTCAAATTAGACACTATGGAATAAGTTTGATATTTGTTGTTAAAGAGCTCCAGCATGCTACTCGATCTTTGGATCGATTCTGGTTCTAAGGATTTGTACCAGCACAACTTTAGTTTCTGCCAATCATTCTCTATGTTTTGAAGGGCACAGACATCATGGAAGGCTTGAAGATGGTGCTGTGGATCTGCATTGTATCCACTTTCAAATTTAGGGACATTGTTCATATTTTGTCACTTGATGTGACTATCCCTCATATACCTTGTAGGAACATATATTGTTTCCCTAATATCAATAACTTTAGGGTTTGTAGGCTTTGTTGTAGTGGGGACCCCTTTGATGCTCATAACACACTCTTTATGCCTAATTCTCTCTATTCTTTGCTCATAATTGTCTTCATCATCATTAGGATGTTTTATTCAATGCTAATGTCTCTTAGGATCCCTTTGGTTTTTCCTATCGTGATCTCTTACTCATTGTTCTCCCTTGTCATACTCTCAGCAAGAGTGTGAGGAGGAAGAGGAAGAAGTGGGAGAACAATGTCAGCTAGTTCTCCTTCTATGACTCCTTGATTCATCCCTTTTCGATTTAGTGGAGGTTCTAGGCCTTGAATTCCTCCTTAATGCGGAGTCTTCCTTATCTTCTCTGGGCATTTCCATGAGAGCTGAATGCAACTTTATTTTGACGGGATCTTTGATATGGATTATTGGTGTTTGAGATTGAGATCCATGGGTGATATAATTTTTCTATGTGAAACATGGCAACATCTTTTTTCTCAAGGACAACCACTTGTGGTACTCCCTTTTCTTTATCAAGCTCATGCCTCGTTTCCATAGCAGCATCCCTTCTTACCTAGGCTTTTGTTGGTTGGTAAGGCTTGGTTATGTGCTTTGTGATGTGGTACCCTTCTTGTATGTGGCCAATGTTTGACCTTACAAGGGTTGCTTGCAATATTGATGGTGCATAACGTTTTGGAGGCAAAACAATGTTACCCTATAAATCTCTTCACCTTAGTTGTTCATCCTGGTGAAAGACAAATGTGAAATTAGGATAATATGGGTTAGTATGAGCATGTAGAAAATTCTTGTTTGCATGGGTGCACTCTAGTCTTCTTAATCATATCCTTTGTCATGACTCTTATGAATTTCATTAGCAGGTGGGGATTTCTCCTTAAGTTTAGAAGCCATCTTAGTATTTGATGATTTTAAATGTGTGTGTGTGTTAAAATAATTAATTCAAGCGTGAAAAATAAACTTTGTAATTCTTAATACAATGAACTCAATAAAATCTACTACTAAGCAAACATTGACACATCCTTGGCAATGGCACCAATGATGAGTGGTTGGGTATTCCAACACTCTACCATACAGGTCATGAGCGTTTATGCGTGACTAGATTGTAATCCATGGATGGACAATATAAGTATGCTAGTGGTTGATAGTTGGTTCATGATCGTTGTCTTCTCACGTTACGTTAGTGAAGTGCAAGTAGTATGGTTTAACTCTTGGTGAGGTATATGATATCATAATGTTGTGGGCTCAAATTAATCTTAAATGTTTCCATAATGAAAATGAGAATAAAATCTAAATCTAGGTGACAACAAAAA
Source organism: Gnetum montanum (assembly GCA_015680685.1). Classification (NCBI taxonomy): domain Eukaryota; kingdom Viridiplantae; phylum Streptophyta; class Gnetopsida; order Gnetales; family Gnetaceae; genus Gnetum; species Gnetum montanum. The sequence goes on from MNCI01026467.1 coordinate 433,441, forward strand.
TGTAGATTTATCTTGGCCTATGGTGATAAGCATCCATTCTTGGCTTGCCGTACACACCCTGGGCTCATGTAACTGTTACTTAGATTACCAAGTGAATGTACTATTGAGTGAATCAAGTGAAGGCACTACTGGGTTACCAAATGATTACACTTAACACTTGAAACCAGTCATATTTATTTTGCCTTACTAATGGACATTGAAAAAGTAAAATATATAGAAAATGTAAAGAACTTAGTCAAAGTAAACATATTAGAAAATAAAAGTAAACTAAGTGAGATGTTGCAATGGTTAGAAACAATCCTGATCTTTATTGCTGCTCATGAATTGTGTCTAGGTACAATCCACTTGAATAAAGATTCGGTCCAATTGTTAGTTACCACATTGCAGACATTCACTTCTAACTCTAATTCTAAATGTAACTCATGGAAACGAAGGTTGTATTGTTGACATGACAAAGTGTTGGTATTTATACTATTGACTAGGACCTACTACATTACATCAATGATGACATATGCAAGGCTGTGATGTTGTAGATACGATATCGTAGTCTTTGAAAAACATGTTTTATCATGGTCCTTATCATGACTATGCTTCTTATGATGTGTCTTGTTGTGCCTCATTTCTTGGTGATGCTCCTCTTCCTCTTGTGGTTGTCTTTGCCCCCAGTTTTTGCCATCCCGATGGGATCTCCTATCATCTTTATTTCAATCCTGATCATTCCTACTTTTGTCTTAGCCACGGCTCCTCCTGTTAGAGTTTGATGAAGAGGAGGATGGTGAAGGTGGAGGACTAGGAGAACGGTGCCTACTAGTCCTTTTCCTCTAGTTCTTTACCTGGTCCTTCTCCTTGTTTTTATCTTTCTCCTTGTCTTTGGATGAATGATTAGGAGATTTGTCCTTTGATGTTCTTTGGGCCTTAGATTCAGTCCTCCCCTCACTTTGGTTATTCTTCAAAGTTGATTGTAATCGTTGGTGAAGGGTGTCATCCTCAACAAAAGGAGAAGAATCTGTATATTGAGACAACCTTGAGAAGAAATTAGGGTACTCTTTCTGCGATTGTAGAAATAATGGTGACAGGATCCTTTTGCCTTTGGAGGCTTCATGACAGGCCTCCATGCATCAATCTTTTTTGAGTTATTCTTCGGAGGATTGATAGTCCCTAGAGGTGCAGTATGTCACCTCATACTCTGGGCTTGATGATTCAATTTCTAGCTTTGGGAGATTGGCCATGAGCATGGCGGGAACAAATTGATCATGAGGTAGTAAAATGTTACCCTCCATGTTCCTCCAGCACAACTATTCATCTTGATGAAGGCTGAATGTGAAATCCAGATAGTAGGGATTCAGATGTGCATAGACCATCTTAAGCCGTTGAGGCTTTTCACTGGTAGTCTTTCTATTCTTGTCTTGTTGTTGATTAGATTCATTGACATGGGGTGGTGATTCATTCTTGCGAGAAGGAGCCATCTTAGTAATGTGTATTAAGTGTGTCTTGAAATAATTTTATTATTATTATTTTGTATGAAAGATGACTTGTTATATTTTCCTTACAACGATTATATATGGATTCACTATTTAACAATATTTAGTGCACTTAGCTAAACTTGAGTCCTTGGCAATGGCACCGATGATGAGCGGTGGGTAGTCCCTACATTCAACTATGCAAATCACAAGCATTCGCATCTGATCCGGTCGAATTTTGAGGACTTAGTTACCTAGGCTGCCAATATTCCTAAACAGTGAGTTGTGTAATTGTAAGTCATTGTCTTCCTAGTCCACACTTGTGTTAAACTGTGTGTATGGGCAAGTGTAGTTGAGGCATAAGATATTCATTTTTATGTTTTTTATTAATTTTCTTCTAATTGCTAGATGATTGAATGAAGATTTAATAATTGAATTACTTAATTAATTAACTATTTCATTAACTAACTATCTTAACGTGGAGTATCCTTTTCCATTTGCCATATACATCTTGAACTGGTATTAATGTTGTTGGGTTCCAAGTCTATACTGCTGGGCGCACCAAGTATCCACTGTTGGGGTTACTAAGCGTCAATAGGTTATACTTGAAATGATCGTACTCACATTACTTATACATGATAACGTTAATTATTTAAGAACAAGAATGTAAATTGCATGTAAAGTGAAGTGCGGAAAGTAGAATTAAACTAGTCCAAGTGCTACAATGGATATAGCAAATCTCCATTTTATTACCGTCCATGCAAATGTGTCAAGGTACATGTGCACTTGAATAAAATTCTGTACAATCTCATAAATTTACATTACGGGCACTTAGAGGGAAAATATTCTAACTCTCAAAGAAAGAAACTATAAGAATTTATCTAAGACTAAAACCAAAAGGTGCCCTAAATGCGAGGGGTGTATGTATTTATATAGGCAATGATTGCATCAATGTTGACATATTTGCGTCAACACATCCTAGCATGCATGATTTGATAGGGATACTTCGACGAGGCTGCGTTGATAGGCATGCATTGACACAGCCTGTATTATTGATGGTTCATCAATACAATTCCAAGTTTAATTGTTGAGACATGTATATTGCACTGCAAATGCATATTGTATATTAAGAGATGTTAGTTGTCATATTGGTAGTCTCTTCTTGCTAGGTCCTTGTGCCATTGTTTACATTATATAATTTTTTGCTTATGCTTCAAATTTTTTTTGTTTTAAAAAATATTGATCTGTGCATTTTTCAGCTGGCATTTTGAGGGCTTTGAGTTTTGGATTTTGCTGCCTAAGAACAGGGTGTTACACTAGTCTTTTCTAGAACTACCTGGAAGCTGCGGAGGGAAGCAAACATTACTATAGTGGCTACTGCTATATTTGAGTTGGATTACTTAGACTTCAGGAGAAATGAGGATCTTTGGTCAATTGTTTTTGTTGTGGGATGAAGGACCTTCTTTTGGAGATGCATGGAGAACCATGCTTCTAGGGGATGTAGTTCTACAACAAATGATGTGGGGATGTGATGACCTTTCATGAAGTTTGAATTGTGCCCTGTGAGGATACTATTGTGGGATACTTGGATATCTTGAACACAAGCAAGGTAATTCTTCCCTCCGTTTGTGGGGCACAAGATATTGCTTTGTTCTTCCACAGGCCAGTCCTGTGGACTGCCAGTAGCAAAGTGCCCAAGTCTTGTTTGCTACTCCTATGGCAACAGGTTGCCGAAGTTGTTGAATGCTTCTTTGTTGAATCTAGTAATATTTGAAAGCTGTAGAGCCTTCATTTTACTTTTATGCATTGTCTTCAGTTAGGACACAGAGTTAATTTTCAAAAATTTTTCCTGGCCATGCTTTCTTGCTAGCAATTTGAGAAACATGTTGGGCTTATTTTGGCCGTTTGGAGGGCAGCCTAGGGACTCCTCTATGCTCTGCTGTAGCCTCTTCTACTTTCAATAGAGTTATCAAGATTTATTAGGGGCATAATGCATGCCAGAACACCATTGTATCTTCCTTTGATGCCCAACCTTTTGCCCTACCTTGCAGGGCAACAACAGTGCCACTCTAGATTAGGGGATTGGAGGCAACACTGATGGTATTTTTATAGCTGAATTTTAGCCAGATGTCTAGTCTAAGGTACAAGAAAGGGTTCAGGAGATTGTGAACTAGTTAAGAAAAGAGTTTGAGGCTCGTCTAGCCGTTGAAATTTCCTAGGCCACTAATGACATTGAGATTTGGTTAAAGTAGGAGGCCCACAGATGATGACAAAATGATGGCTTTTAATTTTGACTTAATCGTGGTTTAGAGCATACAAGAGCACACTTTCAAAAAGACAACAATCATAAGTGACTCTCTACCTCTTCTTAGGCTAATCTTTCTCAAGTGTCTCTCTCTTACCTCTCCCTAGTTGTGTTTCTTTTTTCAAAGATCTCATGACTTATTTATAGTCTTTTCTCCGAGTGTTTGGCTTTTTACTCGCACATTTCATTCAAACCAAGCATGTGTTAGGAAGTACAAGATGACCAATCTGAGATGATTGCTGTTTCAAGTAAGATGTCCCAAATCCAAGACATCTCATTTGCTAGCAGGATGTCTCAACTTTACTAGACATCTCAACTACATGTTCAGAACCCTTTGTTAAGGTGTCTTATGCCTTTAAGATGTCCCAATAGCAAGCAACATTGACCCTTCGGCCTCTAGCAACTTCAAATGCTCTTGGAATCAGCCCAAATCAAATCAAACCCGAATCGTGCCCAAACATATAGACACATTCAAAGGGATGCAAACACACTCTATGAGGACTTCAACTCATGGCTTATAATGGTCATTGCCCTCATCTTCCTTCCCTCTCAAAAATGTCATTTCTATGACATTTCACAAGTTGGAAGGCACAATGCCCCAATGACTCAAGGTCATAAGATTCAACAACATTAACCCATGACTCCATTTAGCAAATACATCCATGCATGAGTGATTACAATCAATGGCACAATTACATAATGACCCACACATTTCATTACATCAATTACCGTAATTTTACGAGTTTGAGTCTCATGGCTTGTGGTTTCAAGTTGGGGACTTGTCCTCATGCCTCACCATGCTTCCAGAAATTTACCATCAGGATAGAGTACCGTAGTTGCATCCCCACAGTGGCTCAAACCTGTACAAAAACCCCACAAAAATCTAGGAAAAGATACATTAGTATCAATCACTTAAACAAGGTTCAAAGCTTAGCCAATCCATAATGGTAATACACCAAATTTAGCCAACTGAGTGTTGTCAAGCAACATTTTTCATTTTCACTTTCCACATAAACATTGTTCAAGCACCAATTATTTCCAGCAGCCACAAAATCACAAGCTTTACACCTATCAATATTCGAATTCATATCAATAGCATATCTAGCATTACATATAATAGCATTTTGACTTGCAAAACCTATCAAACCTTGTGCAAACATCAATGAAGATACAAATAACAACCTTGTTGTACCAACACAAATACCAAAAACTATCAACAAACATAATAGTGATATGAATATCCATGGCTGTTCAGCATAGGAAATACATTTCTTCTTGGTAGCATGCACATGAGATACAATATTCACATCCTCGCAAGGAGTATCTAGATATTCAATGTCATTTGTCATGTCAAATGCATCAAACTGAGCCTCATAGAATACATCATCATCACAAATATCATTTCCACTATTCACCCAAATAAATTCTTGCAGCCTATGGAGCATCTACGAGGAGTTCAAATCATAAGAACCATTTCCATCAACTGTGGGTAACAATCTAAACTTATTATGATCCTTATGCATAGTCCACATATTATACTCTCCATCAAAAATAGCTTCATTATCAAAATTCCATGGTCTCCCAAAAATTAAATCATCACAATTAATAGGAAGCACATAACAAATGATTCTATCATGAAAATTACCAATAGAATAATCATGTTTTTCATCATTCAATATACCTTGTAAGGATTAGGGCAAGAATTAGTATCAAGATACAAAGACTTCACATCTTTGGAAGAAATCATATTTTCTTGAGATCCCGTAGTACAAAGGCGTTAAAATTATTTTTTAAAGATATTACTCGGTGGTATTGTTTTAAGCAAAATGTTACTATTTGAACAATTCTTACTGTTTATTTCCTTATTGCTACCCATAAGGGATTTCTGATTTTCAGCTATGAAAGTTTCATATTTAATGATTTTAAGAGAAATAGTAGAATCTAATTTAAGGTATGAACAATTTCTTCTTCAAAGCTTGCTTAGAGAGATTGATTACAAGACTATATTTCCAAGTTCTGTGGTCATTGTCAATGCTTTCGGTAGAGAAATGCATGGTAGTTAGGTTTACTATTTTTTTTCTTAATTTCTAAATATCTGTTGATGTCTAATACTGGTTTGTATTCGAAACCTACTGAATCCTGGGTATAATTTTTTGTAATAGAATTCTCAGACTTGTTCTTTTGTTAGGAAGGATTGAGAGAGTATTGTTCTCTAAGGGATTCTACTTCCTAGTCTTTGACTCTTTTAATTTGAATTCTAAAAATTTTCTTTTTAATCTAAAATGTAAAAAATTAATCTTCATCCTGGTTTATGGTTAAAGGATTCCCATTCCAAAGGAGACAACTTATTAGTAATTTTAATATATTTGTTTTGTGTTGACTTTTATTTTATAGCAAGCTATATACTATCTATTGCTATCTTCTGTGCCTTCGGAGAGTTAAGTGAGTGTTTTAACGTTTGGAAAGTTTGGAAGTCCTTGTTTACGCTCCATCCCAGTGCTTCAGGCCATTGTAGCCAAGGTGAAGATGACCTCCGTGGCCTTGCTCTTCACAAGTGTTGGAGGCTGCTTCTTATCATTGGAATATGACTTATTCAACTATTTGTAATGCAGGGCACTCTGATTGATTTGTTGGAGGTTCTTGGAAAAAGATGTGGGTTGCCAATGGTATTATGTTGCGGTTCAAGGGATGTTCTTGATGCCCTCTGTGAAGCCATTTCTAGTTTGCCATATGTTTCTTTTTCATATTTGGTAAGCTACATTGTTACACTACTTTAGAAAGTTTCCAGCAGAACAAGATAAAGGTTATTTTGTTAGTGTGGACTGTACGAACTAACCATGAAATATGAAAGCTGCATATACTGTAAATAAAAACGATGATAACGATTAATGCTAGCATTTAGATTTGGACTCTGGGTCCGTAAGATTGAGTTTCAATTGGCTCGTGCATTGCATCCATTTATGATTTACATGATCGTGTTTTTAATGATATTTGGTTGTATAATTTTGATCCAACATGTCCTTAAAATTGTGATTAGACAGAAAAACCTGAAATGCCACGTCAATATTTTAGTCACAAGGTGCAAAGATGGTATGTCTACAATTGACAAAACCGTCCATTTCAGCACTTCGTGGAATCTTTCTGATTAAGTGACACAGAATATTACAAATTATATATAAAATTAAATTTCATGCAATTGTGTCTGAGCTTTAATTGAGTAAACATCAATATATTTTGCAATATTTGTTCATTGTAACATCTTCCCCCTTTCAAGAATTCCCATTACAAAATTTATTTGTTTGACAGTACAGTGACATGGCAGAGTCTGAGCGTGCTTCAACAATTGAGAATTTCCGACAAAAAATAGCGAATTGGTTCTCAAGGGATGAGGCTGTACCAGTAAATCAGGATGCAAAACATGAATGTTGCTACATACTGATAATGACTGATGCATGTTTACCAATGCCATCACTAGGGGAAGCTCCACTTCTTAGTCAAATATTAATCAACTATGACTTGCCCATGAAAAAGGTAACTTTAATTGTAACTATCACTGATAAATTAATTTTGTTTCCTTTGGATTGAAAGTCTGGTGATATTCAATCTGATATGTAAGTATATTAACCTTGTGTCAAAATATGTTAACCGATTCTGAGAACATTCGATATTATGAAAATTAACTTCATGGATAAAGTCAGAAATTGTTTTTAATGAGCCGATTGTGAACTGTAATTTCTTTTAATTGAGTTTGTGATTCTTGATAGATAGATGTATTGTTTCCATTCTATATAAAAGCTCGCAGTTTCCAAATAAAAGGTAAGCATATACAAAAAAGAAAGAAGAAAACAAAAACGAAGAATGCAGAATGAGCTAAGAGAATAATGAAAAAACAAATTTTCGATGCACATTGGGCAAATCTAGGGACACAAACTCCACAACCAAGCATGGAAATACATTCTAAAGCCTCTTAACATGTTGAGAAAAGCTTGGATTAAAAGAAAACCATCAAATACATGCATACTTTTTTAAATGTGTGCAAAATGCACAAAACCCATGAAATATGCACAAACCCTCGTATCATTACTCAAATGGCATCAAATGCACCTAAACTAAATATAAACATGAGAAATGACTCAGACAAGCTAGAGAAGCTTGGAATAAGCTCATGCATAGAGACATATGAGCTGTTACATGAAATTGGCATGAAAGGGGCTGAAACCTTTTGAACTGAACATGGTACAAGAGAGAAAATACCTTGAATCTGCAAATTGGAAGTGAATCGTATGAAATGGAACATCCAACTATTTCTAAATCTTTCAATACTTCCTTAGAAACATAAAAGAACATGCATTTTAACTTCAGAAACTTGAAATAACATGAAATTGGAGCATATATGCAAGAAACTTGTGATAATGCATGAAATGTAAGAAACTATGAAAGAACTTGTGAGAACTTGAGAGAAGAACTCATTGAAGGGGGATTCACTCTTCAAGATTAGAGAACCATGCTGCAAGAATGCAAAAAAGATAAGGGGTTAAAGCTAAGAGTTCTTCAACCAAGCACAAACACTCACAATTGAAGGAAAGGGAGACTTTCTATTTATTTCAATTTTGCAATGGAAGGCAATTACAATGGGAGGGGTTCACCGCTTTTTATACTTTTTGGTGAAGGATGTCACATCTTTGAGCATGAGTCACACATGAAGGCTCTTGGCCCTTTTTTGCTTTTTTTTTTTTTTTAGCAATTTGCTCATTCCTTAACCTTGTAGAACCCTTTTTATTCTAACAAACATACTTATAACACCTATTACCTCAACATAAAGACATCAACATTAAAGTAAAGACTACCTCTACTTCGTACTCTACTCAACATGAAAGAGAAATAGAGATGGAGGAGTTGGAGGCACACATTCACACTATTTCTAACACCTATGACCCCTAGACTTTGAATCATACCTAAGAAAGAGACATTTTCTTTCTCTATCTTCAAGCTTTCCAACAAGGGAATGTGGGATCTTGATATAACAAACACAATGAAAGATTCTTAGGTGAGAGAGATTGGGAATTTTTCCATACAATAATTCCTAAAGAATTTTCTCATCATTGGAGAGGTGATGAGTCTATTTAAAATATATGTTGCTGTGGACATAACCTCATTCCAAAAGGTATTTGGGATACAAGCATGCTTCAATAGACACCTCCGCAGTTTTTCAATGACTCTATTTTTCCTCTTAGCCACAGCATTGCTTTGAGGCTCATCACCGCAAGTGGTTTGTTTACAAATACCATGAATATCACAAAAGAAATCAAATTCATTGCTTACAAATTTACCACTATTATTACCCCTAATTGTTTTGATTTTGCACCCAAGTCTATTCTCCAATTTTTTTAAAGTTCTGAAATCTTCCCAAATGCTTCATCTTTTGCATGAAGAATTAAGACCAAGTATATCTGGAAAAATTGTCAACAATAACCAAAAAAATTTACTTCCACCATGAGCAATTATAGGCATTGGCCTATCAATTCCATGTGAAGAAAACTCTAGGGGCTTTGTCCTTCTTTCACTTCAGTTACAGCGAGGAAGAGCTTTTTTGTTTTTCCTTCAAACGGGTGTCACATGTGGAGCTGCTGGAAACTTACACCAATTGTAGCCTAATTTGTCATGGGTTTTGCAAATTTGAGTAAGAGGCATGACCAACCCTTGAATGCCAAAGCCCGTAGTAGCAAACTTTGATTACTTTAGACTTTCTTCTTTTGAATGCAGGGCTCCAAGACAACAAATTTGATTTTCCATCCTAGGAATTCTAGCTACAATGCCATAGGCATATGAAGTGACTCACTTATTATTTTCATATACAACTTTGTTACCCCTCCTAGACATTTGATCAATAGACAATAAAGAATTTCATAATTGGGGTAGATACAAGGCATCATGCACTTGAATGGTAGTGCCATGATCAAGATTTATGAGACATCTATCTAGACCTCTAATTTTATAATAAGTGCAATCTCCAACTTTGATAGACCCAAGATTGGAAGACTCCATATAGTCAATGAAACACTGCTTGTTATGAGTCATGGTTAGAACAACCACTATCAGCCAGCCAAGTCATGGAAGTAATTTTCTTTGAAGTGAAAAATGCAACAAAATGGGCCTTTGTGCCATCACAAACTGATTTAGCTTTGTCTTCATTTTGAGAAGTAAACTCACCTTGTGCTTGTGAGTTGTCCTGGATGGAGAGGTTTTGGATGCCATTTTTGCTCTAGCATCTATCTTTAGCATTTACATCGAAGTCCATCTTTGTTTTGGAGGTTTGACCTTGCTCTTCCTCTTTAGAATCCTCCTTTGCCTCTTCGATTGTTGGGTTTGAAATTTTGGGAGTTCTGATCTTCCATAGAATTCACATCATTTCTTTGGAAGGCATTCCTTCCTCTGCCTTGTCTCCCTTGCCCACCTTGCCCTCTTCCTTTTTGAGAGTTTTGGGTTACATAAGCATTATCATTTGGGGGCTGGAGGTTTTCCATTTTTCTAAGGTCCTAAGACAAAACACCATTTCATCAATGGCATAGATTGATAAATCTTTAGTTTGGACTATGATAATTGATGAACAAGTAGATCCTACGCCTAACTATACAAATCACAAGTGTTGCGAGCAACCTCATTGTAATCTTTGGATGGGCCACTATGGCTTCTAGAGAGTTAATGTGTGGTCATTGATCATCATCTTCCCACTTGAGTTATTTGTGATCAATGCACATGGTTTAACTTAAAGTGAGGTATATGGTGTGATATTATTTAGCACATAAGAAATCAAAGTAAATCATAGAAATTGAATATTAATTCTAAGGAACAATGGAAAGTAAATGCTAAACTAGCTTGTTGATGATAAATATTTGGTCTTGGCTTGCCATACATGTCCTGGGCTGGTATAACTATAACACCTATTCCTAGGGAGCAAGAGGTAACACAATCATAGCACCATAATGCTGGTTGAAAAAAGGAAATTCACATGTGGCTTTCTTTCTAAAATAATTGTATTAACATTAACATATAGAATTAAAATGAAATAAACAGCCCCCCAAGATCTAGCTCTACAATAGGTCGGTCAGTCAACACTAATTTTAAGAATTAAGAGATAATTTTGAAAAGAAATAGCCACAACAAAAATCTGTGCAAGATTCTTCTGATTCAAAAATCAAACTCTGATTTATTCAATCTATTATATATATATATATTCTGGATCATCCACACTTGTAAACCAAAGAAATGACAACAAGAGATAGATAAATCAATAATCTCAAATCTGTCTAATGATGTAATAATGTTTTATATTTTTCAGCAAAGACTTGCAAAACCAAATCAGCTGAATTTTTTTTTTTTTGAGAAAATGTTCAGGAGTGTATTACTGAAAAATTATAGTACAAGAGTATACAATTCGAGGGTCATCAGAAATGGCC
>MNCI01026467.1:449680-488005 GCA_015680685.1 Gnetum montanum
TCTCGAACAGTTGTTGGGCCGAGTCTCTCGGCTGTGTCTTGCGGAATCAACATTCTGCTTCTAGGTGTCTGGGTAGACCTCCTGAAGGGTCTGTTGCTGCCCCAAGTCGATATTCTGTTGTGCTTGTTTGCTCCTAGAATTGGTCTCACTGAGTTATCCTGGGCGGCCCTCACCGTCCCGTACCACTGGGCTACATCTGGCCTCCTTGGTGGAGGACTCCTGCGCCTGTCATTGTCGGGTTTGGGTGCTCCCCCGAACCACGTTTACCCACTCCCCCAAAGGGGGGAGCTCGGGTCTCGATTCCGTGGTGTTCGGCGGGGCTGTGGGTGACCGGGGGGGGACTGTGTGGGGCGTGTGGGTTGGGGGGGTGGTCGTGGGGTTATTTCGGGAGGGGGGTTGGTTGGATGGGGGACGCAACTGTCCTTTGCGTCCCATGGTGACCCAGTTGCCCCCCTCGAACAGTTGTTGGGCCGAGTCTCTCGACCGTGTCTTGCGGAATCAACATTCTGCTTCTAGGTGTCTGGGTTTCCCGCAACACCAGCAACCGTTTGGCCTGCCTGCCTAGTTTTCGTGCCGCGTGTTGGGGCAGGGTCCACTCCAAGGTTCTCGAAAGTAACTTGGAGGGTTTCCTCCCCCCAAGGAGCTCTAGCACAACCGCCCGGACAAGGTCTGTCTCCGACAAACTGCGCCAGACTTAGAAGCGGGCGAAACCCATTCTCTCCATCGACTGCGTGATGCGGTCAAAGGCAATGAAGTCACCAAAAAACCCCGCAACCTTTGTTAGGAACTTGAGGTTCCAGAGTTCCCACGGAATGTCGGCCACCCGCACCCAGACCAGGGCTCGGGTAAACAAGTTGGCTTCTCGGTGGGCCTCGGGGCGCCACGGGGTCAAGGCAAGCCCTCGAGCCTCGTAGAACCACGGGCCACTGAGCAACACTGAATCCTTGGCCTGCAGGGATGGGAAAATAAAGAGGAGCAGGTCCTCGGAAAGGCTCCGAACGTCGACATCACCCACCTTCCATTGTTCCTTTGCCCATCGGCGAATGAGGTCTAGTCGCGGGCGGGCCCCTCGAGAGATGAAATGGCCAATGAGGCTCCTTTGCATAGTGCAGACGCCCTCGGATGGGGGGTGGTGAACCCGCAGCCGCAGGGTGTGGTCACTGCGGGAGTGGGCCTCGATGGCGCCACCGGGTGCCGGTCCCCCCAGTTTCTCAGCCCCCAGCCCATCGGGGCCACCCCCAGTTGTTTTGGCTGCTGCAGTTGTTGCTCCGATTGTTGCTCTCGTTGTTGTGCCTGCTGTTGTTCCTGCTGTTGCTGCTCCTGTTGTTGCGCCTGCTGTTGTTCCTGCTGTTCCTCAAATCAACTGAATTTAACTCTTGTAACCATTATACCATTAATCATTTAATCAAGCAAACCATATGTTCGATAGCATAGAATAGATAAATCACATCACAACTATAAACTAACATCCTAGATTTCCCCCCACTCCATCGGACTTATAGCAAGATATCAAAATTTGACTTGAGAAGGTATAAAAATATAAATCAAGATTCAGATCCAGGATTTAAGCATTCAAAGGAGAAGGGTTCATTAATCAAACTCCAGCCAAAACCAAAGAATTCAACAATTTTAAACATTCACAATTATTCATTGGCCCAAGAATACTTTCACTTTCTGTTCGCGGTATCAATCCTCATATCAGGGATCCTTGGCCCTTGTTGGCAATCTTTTGCCAAAATGCCCCAAATCGTTATGGGTGTCTCTAAATCATTATAGAAATAGCTGTTATTCAAGTTATTTCAGTGTGACAGTGATGAGGGCAGATGGAGAGATACAAAAAAGAAATACATGATTCAACAATCCGAGTTTTCAACAACAATCTTGATAATTTCATACAAGCATTGTGAAGGTGATTAGGCAAGCAAGAAGAGAAGTTGAGAAAATCAGCCCATGTTGGCCATTATCAAACATAGCAGAGAAGGATCATTTTACCCGCTTGCCTAGATTTCTTGCTTACTTGGAGAAATTATCAGAATGTTTTTTCTTTTTCGAGAAAGTATTTGGTTGAAGGAGACCCCCCTGCGAGAAGAACCAGACGGTTGAAGGAGACCGGGGGGAGCAACAACACAGCTGAAAGGGGGGCAAGCGCCCCCCACCACCCAAGGCCCGCCCGCACTTTAAGGGTTCGTTGGTAGCTGCCAGCAGGCACAGTCGAGGTGCTCCAGCTCGTGGAGGATATCGAGAGTGTTCCGATGATCCTCCGTGTCCATAAAACTGGCTGCTTGCTGGATGCCCTGCATGGCCGCCTCTTGTCTATTTCTGTCTGCTTGGGAAGCCCCGACATCGGGGTGGCAGCGCGCCGAAGTTGGATTGCTATGCAGCATTGGTTTTCTTTTTTTCTGCTATCTCTTGTAGTAGCCACAGTCTTCTCTACCTTCCCAACCACGCTTCATGTTGTTGTATCTTTTACCACGCTTCATGTTGTTGTATCTTTTTTTACTACTCGGCTATTTTTCTTTCCATTTTTTAATTCATTTTCTCTTTTCCTCTCCTCTTCTTGTTTGTTGGTGGAATAAGAAATAATGGGTTGTTGCTTGTAATTTACTCTTTCTTGAAAACTATTGTTTCTTTTCTTTTCTTTTTAAAGTTCTTTTTTATTTCCACACTAGGTAGTCATGAGTTTAATTCTTTCCATGATCATTATCAAAAATTAATAAAATATGTATATTCATAGGTTGTAGGTTCAATTCCTAAATCAACAATTTTTGACATTCCAAAATTCTAATTTTGCTAGATCTCAAGTTCAATTTTTCTTAATAATTACAAAACATTCAAGCATAAGATCCATCTCTATACCTTTTAGGATTGTCATAAGATGCAAAGAAAGAGTTTTCAAAATAAATTCATGATAAGGGCAAGTTTATGATACATAATAAAATAAAATACCTTCTTTTTCAAGCCATCAACAATGTAAATTTTTCCATCATTTTACGAGCCTTGAAAGGCTATCACATGACCTTTCTATAGCCATGGAGGAGGTACTTGTACTCTACTATTCAAAACTAAAAAGAATAACACAGCACAATTAGATGAAACATTTCATATGCTTATAAAAATAAAATACAAAGCTATGGTGTTTGTACACAATATCCTTTATTGATGGGTCAAGTTCCTCCAACTTGATTCATAGGTCAAGTTCCTCAATAATGAGCATTTTTTTTGCATTTCCTTTTTAAAATGTTTATATTTCAACATACTTGTTTTAGCTCTTGAGACACACCTTACAGTATTGTTCTTTTTTTTTCTTTTATTTCTTAGCCTCTTTGCTGAAATAGAATAGAGAATATTCCATTTTCCCATATATTTATTAATATGATTTTTTAAAGCATTCTTTGCATGTATTTTAAATCATATTTTTTTATACCAAGCCTACAATGCCTCAAGCAGTGGCGATTAATAGAGCCCTTAACAGAATGGCCCAAGAGATTAGTTTGGAGATTAATAGAGCAAAATTGGTGCTTTATATTACTAATGCAAATGGGTGCCTTAGGGGGAGAATTACCTAGATGTTGGGCATCATGCCTGGTATGGAACATGATTCTTACTTCGGTTTCTCAATTTTTGCATGGCATCGAAAACATGCATGGTTGAAGTTGATTCAACATTTGCAACAATGGATCGGACACTGGTGTATGTGGTTCCTCACCAAGAAAGGGAGAATTCTCCTTGCTACATTAGTCTTGTTGTCCATTGCAAGGTTCACATTTTTGGCTGCCTCTCTCCCAAAAGACATTGTATG
Organism: Gnetum montanum; assembly: GCA_015680685.1. NCBI lineage: Eukaryota > Viridiplantae > Streptophyta > Gnetopsida > Gnetales > Gnetaceae > Gnetum > Gnetum montanum. Next base: position 453,480 of record MNCI01026467.1, read on the forward strand.
CAAGGTGGATTAGTTGATCAGAAGTTTCATTTGGTCAAGGGAAAAGGGGGTGAATGTTACACTTGGTTAGTTGGGTCGTTGTTGCTAGGCCTAGGGAGGCGGGTGGTCTTGGGGTATTAAAGTTCTTGGATGTGGTCCTAATGGGCTATCAGACATTAGTGCATCAATTAATCTAGATGGGAATTGACCTAACGCAATGCATCCAAATTATAAATAATAAGTACTAGTGTTGGATGGCAAGCAACCATGATTCGATTATTTGGAGAACGTTGTGTCATCATGTCCAGTAAATGACACAATGGGGTATGATGGGGGTGCCACTGTGCCAAATTATTAATCCTAAGTATCTGACGAGGGAGGGCTAGAAGTCGATTTGGCATGGTAGGCTACCTAAAAAGATTAAAGTTTTCTTAGGTTGGTGAATCATGTAGTGATTCTGGTGTGGTTTATGCTTAGAGGATGGGGGTTAAACATTAATGATGTTTGTGTGTCTTGTTCTTAGGAGCCTGAGACATGGACACATTTTGCCTATAACTGTACCTTTGTGACTGCCACTTGGCGGGTTGCTAGAATCTCCCTACCTCTCAAATTGGACGGAGACTCCCAGGTGATTGCAATTTTGTGGAGCCTTTGGCAGTGTTGCAACAATTTAATCTTTTGAAATTTACCTTTGCCCCCACCTGTGCAGGTAGTTGCAACTAGTGTGCATTTGTGGAAGGAGGCGTTTGCCAGCATGGGGGCTACTTTGACTTGTGAGCCTTCCTATGCCAGATTCCAAGGGATGCCAAAGTTGTGGGGCTTGGTTGAGCATGTGGGCTAGGCCAAGTTCTTACTGATGCTAGTGGGGGACCCTGACTTGCTTGATAGCACTTTTTTCGCCAACTGGAATATGGAGGTTACCACCTTTCACGGAGTAAGAATCAAGCTCATCAAGGAGGCGTTGGTGTAGTTTTTAGGGGTGCATGTTGGTGGGGAGGTGGTGATGCCTACGGGAAGGGGTCTCCAAGATGTGGAGGGTTTCTTCATTGGGTCGATGCCAAGAATTGCGAGTGGTCAGGTGCCCAAATCTGCGCTGCCCCAACTTTGCCAAGATGTTGTTGAATTGATAGAATAATTTTGTGTAGTTAGGAAATGTTTGGAAGCTGCAAGAAGTGTTTGTGCATGGGATGGACAATTAACATACTAAAGTTTTTCCTAGCGTCATTAAGGCAAAGGTGGCATGGGAGACACTCAGGGCTCATCCTCACATTGTGGAGGGTTGCTTAGCCAGTGTTGATGCCGTAGGTGCCTGTTGGACTCTGTAGTTGTGTTTCGAAGATGGAATGTGGAGAATATTTTTGAGGCTTAAAATCACTCCATTTTTGAAACGCCTGGGTCAAAACTATGACAGGTTGTGTCACCGAAGGCTACTCCTGTGCCAGAGTGGGCCTACTGACTCGACAACCTTGACCAACAACAGGTTGTTGAGAGGGCTATGGAGGATGTTGCCAAGTAGGTGTGGGCCAAGGAGTAGTTGATTTGCGAAGCAAAGTGGTAGGCGAGGGAAGAGGCATTCCAACGGTAGCTACAGTAGATTGAGATCAGACATAAGGAAATGGTTAAGGAAATCCTGTGATAGAAGGAGATAGCTGAGGTAGCAACTAGAGCTTCTTTTGAGGAATAGCTTCATAGGTAGCTGAAAGTTGAGATCAAGTAGGAGGCGCTTGATAGGCAAGCACAAAAGTAGGAGCAATAGCTGCAGCGGGAACATGAACGGATGGAGGCTAAACAGGTTCTGTGAGAACAGGACTGTGCACATGAGCATAACACTAACACTTGGCATCGTGAAGGGAAATGCCCCTACGTCATTATGAACATTAACCAGCACTCTTCTTGGTAGGCACTCAGACACTTTATTCAGAGAACCTCTGCAAAGTTGCATCCCAATAAGAAGGGTGACGCAGTCACTCGTCCATGGAAAGCATAGGCTTTCAAGAATTTTCAACAGGCTATGGCATTTGTCAATACAGAGGAGCATCGAGAGATGCTCGAGGCTATCCACTTATAGTTGCAAGCCACCTGCAAGTACGCTTGGTTGCTGGACCACATTTGAGGGGTGTTGCCCTTTTCTTTGTTGTTTTTTGATGCTGTGTTTTGGATGGTTGGGGTTGCTTTGTTGGGATTTCAGTTTTTTGGGCTGGTGGGGGGGAGTGAGATATGGTTTACTAGATGTGGTTGGGGGTTTGTTGTTGGCATTGGGGGTTGTTGATATGCCCCCTTGTTTTGGCTGCTTGGTTTGCTATTTGTGATGATCTTTGACTTTTTGGGTTAGGGGTACTTCACCCCAAGTTTTGGGCCTCATTTACGATTTTTGCGGGTGGATCCTCCCCCATACTATGTCCCTCATTTGTACATATGCCATAGTGATTTGTTTATAATACAATGCCTGAAATTTCTTGAAAAAAATCATATTTTTTATACATAAAGTATTTAAACATTTAAACATAATATATATATAAATTACAATTCCAATTAGTCACTTCCATCATAGTCCAATCTTAATAGCAAAGCACACACAGCTTCACAACAAAACATGCACAGACACACATATAGAAAGACTATTACAATTATCAATGCAAAAACTTAAGGAGAAGTGGTTCATTACAATAGTTGCCACTGGGATTACCATGCAATTCGCTATTCAGCAAACAATGTGATATCACTACTAGCTTACTAGATGATTATACGTTACACTTAAAAAAATCGATTGTATATATTTCACTAAGTTACTAATATGTAATGAAAATGTAAATCACATAGGAAATGAAAATTGCATTAAAAAGTAAAGATCTATTATAAGTGAAATGCTGCAATGATTTGAAACAATCTCAATATTTATTTTGGGTCATGAAATATGTCTAGGTACATCTCACTCAAATAAAAATGCTATACAGTTGCTTTGGATCACATTGCAGGCACTCATGGACTAACTCTAAATTTATGGAATGAACTTGCAAGACTCTAGTTACTAGTGGATTGAAAAGGTACATTAAACGTGGTCGTTGGATGATATAGACATTACCTACCCCAAATACATCATATCTACAATATCATATGAAAACATATGATATCCTAGGTGCAATGCCGCACTTAACTTATTTAATGTTCATCAGTAATCACAACATTTTGATACCTGTAGTCAACATACAAGGCTTGAATAACTTTTGGATGTTTTGATGCATAGTGTAATCCCATTGATATTCATCAAAATTTCTAAGACTAATGAACAAATACATCATATCTACAATATCATAACATGTGATATCCTAGGTGCAATGCCACACCTAACTTATTTAATGTTCATCGGTAATCACAACATTTTGGTACCTATAGTCATCATACAAGACTTGAATAACCTTTTGGACGTTTTGATGCGTAGTGTAATTGCATTGATATTCATCAAAATTTCTAAGAATAATGAACAAATACATCCCATCTACAATATCATATGAAAACATATGATATCCTAGGTGCAATGCTGCACTTAACTTATTTAATGTTTATCAGTAATTACATGATTTGGAAGGTCCACGTCATGGGTTTGATTCTGGTGGGCAACACTGAGTTATATAAAGTTATATTGCATTATATATCTTGGGGTGAACCTATGTTTCACCTATTTCAGGTTCCAATATCCCTTGCACTAGAGGGAGTTGAGGGATGCTTCCCTTAGGTGTGCATTTCTTGCATATATTAGGGAGGACATGCTCAGTGAGGAACAATAGTGACTCGAGAGAGGATGAGTAGTGGGCCTAGGCCTTTTTGGAGGAGTAGCATGTGGATCAATCATGAAGCTGCCCACGATCCCATTGATTGATGATGCTTGTGTATGGGGAGGTGTCCATACATGATTATGGGGGTGAATCATAACATGGTGTAGGTTTCTCGACACAGGTTCATTCACATGGCTTCTAGTAAGCTCTACCCTAACAAAGCTAGGAACTTGGGGACCGACGAACTATGGTAGAGGGAAGAGTAGTACAAAGATTTTTAGGAGGCTATGGCTTTTATGGCTTCTAAACACCACAAGGCTATTTTAGACGCAGCCCACGTAGAAGAAAGGCCACATTGCCCTTGTATAAGGCTTCGTTGACCCATATGATAACAAAGTTCACAAGAATCCGAAAGGGGTGTTTGATGCGGTTCATTAGTTTTTTGGGAAAGGGTTTTGAGAATGGGGCTCCTAAGGGCCAATGTATCGATTGTTTTTGTATGCTTCCCTTGCACTGGGACAATGTTTCTATCTCTTTGGTTGTCTTTGATGTGGAGTGTTGCCATCGGCCCCCCTCTTCGGGGATAATCATCCCCTTTTTGTATTTTTAGGGGGTTATTTGACTTGTTTTTGTGGTTGCAGTGTATTCCTAATGTTCTCTCTCTCTCTCTCTCTCTCTTAAGAAAGAAAAAAAACATTTTACAATTATCAACCTCACTTTGAAGCTTGAGCTTGTTGAGCTGCTAGTTTGCCATGTATCCTTTGGACTCTGCTTGCAATGCTCCTATGATCTTGGCACTAATAGATTCAGAAACAAAAGTACAAATGATCATTTTTGCAAGTGAGTCTGCTTCAAAGTGCTCTCCCATTCTTTGTTCTCTTGCCTAGTGAGGGCTCCTAGGTCATTAGGCACAACTTAACCATTTTTTACATTTTTACAAACATTATTTATATAAGGTAAAGACTTCATTAAATGATGCCAATATAAAAAATCTTGTGAACTATTAAAAGCAACCATACTTATGAAGATTGGATTGGATTGTAGATTTTTTTTTTCATTCTTAAGATTCTAGATCATAGCTCGCAATTTAGAATTACCACACATAGTACCAACATTCCTAAAGGTGCTTGGACAACCTAGTACATTCACAATCAAGACATTCCTAACAATGAATGACATGCAAGATGCCAGGATGGTGTTCAGTGTCAACAAAAGCGGTTGCCTATTGAAATTCCTTAAACGTAGCCTCCTTCCTTGAACATTCGGCCACATCCCCCTTGCCGTCAGGGTGAAGCTAAGCTGCAGAACACCTGATGTGTCAGCACAGAGCCAGCCAATAAGTGTTACAGTTTATATCCATAATAACATATGGACATCTCCCATCTCACAACCACATTTGGGCATTATGTGCATGCACCTTATCCTATTGCTGTTGCATCTACTTTGCCTCCTCCCACTCCCGCTCCTTCACTAGTAGCTCCACCCATGCCTACTCGGCCCTCTGTTGCTCTTCTTGCTACAACTCTTCCTTGATCTAGACTTGCAATTCATCGGTTAGTGCCACCCTTGTCGACGCTTCTTATAGATCCCATTTCCCAAGGATCTCCTTCTCCTTGTCAGCATACTATGCCTCTAGCTGGGCTGTGATCCACTAGAACTCTTCTTCTTGGGCATGCCACTTGGCCTTCCACATGAACCTTTCTTCTTGCTTTGCCTTGTTAGCCGCCTCCTCCGATGCTTGCTGCAATTTTGTAGCAAAGTGTTGTTCTAGATCTTGGTGGCAAGGGATAGAAGAAGGGGACCTCCTAGGCATCCCTTCCATGTCTTCCTCCTCTCTTGTTAAAACATGCATATATGTTGATGTAGGAGTAGCCCCTCCTAGAATCCGGTTGTTTACGCACATATACCATCCTGCAAGAAGCAAGACTCGCTGGTGAGGGAACAACCAGCATAGCCACCTACAATAGGGCTAGAATTAGCCTTGAGTGGCAACCCCGATGCTGTGGCTAGGAAAAATCTTGGCAAATTCACTCCATGCCCCAACCACATGCACTTTAGTAGCATGAAGTGCATGCCCTAAAGCTTCCAAGCATTCCTAGATTGGACCAGGAAATGATCAACAATCTTAGCTGCTTGTTGCCACAGAAGCGGCAATTCTGACTTTGGCACTTGTTCGCTATTGGTCTTTGGAACCACTTTGTAGAAAAAACCTTCAGTGTCCTATCACCCATGACCTTTGGGAAGAACAGTTTCCTCCATCGCTGAGATACCAAGGTACTGTGCTATCACAGCCTTCGTAAGCTCAATCTAAATACCGCAGAATGACATAGTATCCCCAGCCATCAACCAAACCATCAACCAGGTTAGGGTTCCCCTCCAGTTGGGGAAGGACCTTGGCCCACCCCACATGCTCTAGCATTCGCCAAAGCTCTTAATTCACTTGATAAGCCACACACAAAGGCTCAAATGTGGGCGTTACACCCATGGTGGTTGTGGCCTCTTTCCAAAAATATACTCCCCTTGTCACAACCTGTGTTGGTGGAGGAGGTCACTACGCCTTGAAAATCTCATTGTTCCTAGTTTTCCAAAGCACCCAAAGAACTGCTATGGCCTTATAGTCACCATTTAAATTTGCAGGTGTCAGGATATCTACAGCCCACCAAGTATCAACAATATAAGGGCATTGGTATAAAAAGTGCGTGAGTGTCTTGGGGGTGTCGAAACATAATGGACAACAATCATTAATGTTCAAGCCCTGCGCATGTAGAACTGCACGCACTAGAAGCATTGCTTGTCTTGCCAACTAATTAAAAACCTTTAGCTTTTCTGGTAGCCATTTCTTCCATATGTTTCACCACCCATTGGTCTGAGGGTATTTAGTCTGAATAAGGTCCCATGGTGATACCCCCAACATACACCCCCCTCCCGCATCATATCTTGTGCATGCTTGCAGAGATTATGCCATATTGGCGAAACTTGGTGATTTGCTTCCCATTGTTGATACTTGCCATTCATAATTCTAATCCATTGAGCCGACCTCTCGTGTTGCTGCAAAACCCAGTTTACTAGTCTCTGGTATCCCAACATTATCTCATCTTGAATTTTTAGAACTCCAAGCCTCCCAGCCTCTCTTGCTCTAGTTGTAGTTTCCTAGCATACCAGATGCATACGATTACCCCATTTACCGCTTGACTAGATAAAATCTCAAACTAGGTGGTCTATCTTCATTATAGTACTTATAGGGGGTGAAGCCACGAAAGCTGTGAAATTGGCCATAGCCACTAAAATCGAAACAGCAAGCACAACCCATCCCTTTCGGTTGAGGAAACAATTTGACCAATGTCCAATCTAGTGTTCCATTTTTTGTACCAACTTTGACCAATTTGATTCCTCCCCCAATCAAAAAGTAGGATACCTAACTAGGAATATTGAGGAGTTACTTGAAGAATCCCCAACATTTGAGATATTCTACTTTCAACTCTAAAATCAGCTTTGAGCAAGTGAAGGGTTGACTTCCCCTTGTTAATTTCTAATCCCACTTCTAGAGCCATTCGATGGAGAGCCTGATCAATTGCCAGAGCCTGTGGCACTGCTGATCAATTGCCAGAGCCTGTGGCATTGCTGATCAATTGCCAGAGCCTGTGGCACTGCTTCTATGAAAGAAGCATAGTGTCATCTGTATAATGTTTTGCTAAGCATTTCACCCTAGCGATATCTAATCCTCACCTTTCACTTTGCAATATAACTACAGGGTATCCATTGCTATGATAAATAGAAGAGGAGATAGCAAATCACATTGCCTAGGCCCCCAGCTAGGGTAGGAAGACCCCCAAAGTCGACCCCCAATATCAAAAGAGTATGCTCTTGACACTTGCAGCTGAATGCATAAGTTCACAAAATTGGAGTTAAATCCCTTGTAGATCATGCTCGTGGATAGAGCATCCCAACTAATCGTATCATACGCTTTCGTAATATCCAACTTTAGGCAAATTCCAAGGAACCTTGCCTCCCGCATCGAATGAAGAACCTCCTTCATCAAAAGTACTTGGTCCCGTAAGAACCTACCTTTGTTGAAACCTACTTGATGCTTCCCCACTAGTCTTGGCATTAGTGGTACCAAATGCTGGACCAGTATTTTTGTGAAGACTTAGAGCAGAACATTACAAATACCAATTGGCCAAAATTGCGAAGGATCCATAGGGTTGGGTTGCTTTGGAAGTAGGACAATCCTGGAACAATTAATCTCCTTGCGAACTTGTTGCCACCGTAACATTAGGTTAAAGGCATCCAACATGTTTTGCCCCAGTAGATCCACAAAAGCCTTGAAAAACTCAATAGTCCAGCCATTTGGACTAGGGGCCTTGTCTGCCTTCATCGACACCATCTACACTTCCAACTCCTGAAGTGTGAACAAGGCTAATAACAATTTGTTCTTAGCTTCTTCTAAAACTCTTTGCACCTATACAGATAGCGGCAATGGGTGTATCTTGCCCTAGATTTTAGCCCCGTAATCACTCATCACTCTTGCTATTGCTTGAGGGTCCTCAAGGGTAGAACCATTTCACACCAAACAGAGCATTTGCTTTGCATGTCCCTTAGATTTGGCAATAGTGAAGAAGAACGACATATTCCTATCCCCCTCCCTTAGCCAATGTATATGAGCCCTTTGCTTCTAGTACCATTCTTCTTTTGTTGAAAGGTCTTGTAGTTGTTGGAGAATTGCATTCTCCTCCCTTTTGAGATGTATCCTAGACTCTTGTTGTGTTTGGATGTTTGCAAGATGCCATTGAAGGTCCATCCTAGTGATCCTAAAGGAGATTTTGTCATCTAGTGTTTTAGACCAGATAGCCCATTTAAGCTGGAGTAGACCTTCCCTAAGGAAATCCCATGGGTCTCTCTAGTTGGGGTAACAACCCTCTATCTCCTCAACTAGTGTTTGAGAAGCCAAGAATGCTTAAAACAAAAAGGAGGGTGGGACCATGTTTGGGCTTACTCAAATGGCAAATGATGGAGCGATGATTGGATGCCTACCTTTCCTTCCCAGAGACTTGGATATCAATGTGCATTAGGAGGTCAGAGCTCACCCACACTCGATCAATTCTAGACAAAACCTGATCGTTTCCCCTTCACCTATTACTCCAGATGAAATGATAGTCTTTTATCTCCATATCCACAAGGTCATGGGATTCCAAAAATGACAGAAATTGTTGAGAATTAGGAGGTTCTGTGTTATCCTCCCCAGATTTTTCCCAAGGATGTAAATGTTGGTTGAAATCACCACTAAGACCCATCTACATCTGTTAGGCATCAACAACATAACCTTCCTTAGCTCTTGTAGTTGTGCTTCCTAGATTTGGGCCCCATAAAAGTTGGTAACTCATAGGCCAAATGAACATATAAAGATAGTTCTGTTCTAGGTAGATGAGTCGACTAGGTTGAAAGGTAACCTTGAAAGAATAGCTAAACCCCCTACCCGGCCTTGACATGCAACCACTTGTGTATGCCATCCTTTCCACTTTAGATAGTGGAATTTAGTTTGTTGCAATTTTGTCTCATGGAGACAGACCACATCACATTCTTCACTTCGAATTATCTCTTTCAAGGTATTTCTTTTGTAGGGTGTATCGTATCCCCTATAGTTCCATGAGAGGATCCTCATGGCCTACTAGCTGATCTTTTCTTATAGACCTCTTTCAAGGTCGGTTGTAGCCCCAAATCGATATCCATTTGTGTCTTCTTGCAGGGAGCAATTGACATAGGAGGCCTGCCCAGCTTCCATGAACTTGATGAATGGGGGAAATCTCCAAGCTCCTCCGCCACAAGTTTTGAGGTCTCCATCATTCTGGGCATCAAAGCTCCCCTCATGACCAACGCCCAATCACTTAACCGGGGGAGCTCTGCCCCCTTTCTTGTTAGGGCAGTATTTGGGGAGTGGGAAGCATCCCACCCCTTGGGGGAACCACCTTCCATGGAAATTGGCTCAGGAGCGGACCCATTAGGCACGGGTTCAGGGTTGGGGACCGCAATAGGAGTCGGTTCCACCACTAGACACCCACGACATCCCACCCGAACCCAGCCATCAACATTCATCTTAGGAAGTGCCTTCATCTTAGGAGGGGCCTATCCCTTGGCACGAAACTGGAACGTAGTAGCCAGGTGGTTCCCCTTTTCACAAATGGAGTAGCCGAAGCCTAGTTGGCTTGAGCATAGCTTGCTTGCAAACAAATTTTCATATTCCACCACAACCCTCTCTTCTCCCGATGGAAGCTCTAGGACTATCTCTTGTACGAAATCCTTGGAAGACAATGATCTCCATATGCAAAAATGTGCAAAACCCATATGTTTCATGGAGTTGGTGAATTTGTGAAAAGCAATAAACTCTCCGAAAAAACCAGTGAGGGTTTTTAGAAACTCAGGCATCCACATCTCCCAGGGGATACCTAAGATTCGGATCCACATGGGTGCCTGAGAACATAGGTCCGTGTCCCGGCGGGCACCAAGGTGCCATGGTGTTAGCACCAACCCCAACGCCCTGTAAAACCAAGGTCCTTGGAACAAAGCTTTGTCATGGTCCTCACTAACTGGAACACAGAGGAGGAGTTCCTTCGAGAGGTTGTGCACCTTAATCTCCCCCAATTCTCATGTCTTAGGAGCCCATTTCAAATCAAATCAAGCTTAGGGTGAGTCCCAAATGATACAAACTTACTAATTAAGCTTCATTCCATCGTCCGAACCCCCTTGCAAGGAGGCCTACGAACCTGCAGCTGCATAGAACCCTCCACATTCAGGAGCATGCCTTGATGCCACAGTCACCTGGATGCCAGCCCGCCCCACCACCTGCACCCCTCATCTGTCCCACCAAAAGCACTAATGCCCTGTCCTACGAGGCCAACAGGACCCTCCCTGATCAACACAGGATGCAAAGCCATTGAGCCCCCACCACCCTAACTTGCTCCCTTATCGGCTTCCTCCCTCACACCTGCTCCCGCACTCATGGTTCTCCTATCTTCTTCTTTTTTTTTTTCCCAAAGTTAGCATTAATCTTAATATACCAATTTCATGATATCTGATCAACAGTGGGCTCATCAGAGAAATAGTGCAAGACAAGCAAGGATACATTAGATCGTCAAGGAGACTCTAGCTGTCAAATACTCAACTATAACCATAATGTTGTATGCATATGTGACATACAAAACCATGTAATATATCCAAAACTACCTCTTGGCAACTAATGGAAAATAGTGAAAAGAGAAGACTGGTTTAAACTTAAAAGGGACGAAGGTTGACTCAACAGCTAAAAGTAGCTTGAGCTTTGAATCCTATATCATTATACCATTTTATTCATTTAAAATACTTCCAATACCTGCATATTTTCCTCCATAAATTCAGAACTTTCTTCTATACTGCTTCTGCTAGAGGCGTTGAATGCTGAAGAATGTGCCTTTTCTGCTTCCACCAAATCTCATAACAAATATGTAACACCCTGTCTTAGGTGATTCCATTGATGCTTGGCGTGTGATTGTCATGATTTTGGTTTGGCTAGGTTGTGTTGTATGCATGCTTCCTCAGTGTGTTTGTTCTGAGACCTGTCATTGGTATATGATGCATTAAGTAGAGAAGCATGCTGATGATTTAAACTAAGTTTATAAATAAATTTTGATTTCTGGCATTTGCATTTCTCATGCATATTGACCTTGTTAGGATGTTAGATAAATGCCATGGTCTGGAAGGGCATTTTGTATGGGTAGTCGGCCAGGTATGGTTGGTTGATTAATTATGTTATTTTCTGTTATTTTACATTTCTGTTTTGCTGAGCACCTTGCAAGAATGGATTATTGAGTTTGAGTGGATTATTAGATAGAGGAATTCACCAAGAAGTTGTAGGTTTTGACGGTTTGTGAAATGGACTTCTAGTTAGTTTTGATAGTTTAAAGTTGTATGGGTAAGCGTGTTTATCATGTTTGTTCATCTAACTTGTTGCCCTTTGGAATCCTCTTTTTGATACCTATGGACAATTATGAGAAATTGAAGCATGTTATTGGCCCATCAAAATGTACACATCTTGTTTTATATCAACCTTTTTTTTGAGAGAGAATGTTCGGGATTGTATTACTGAAATATAGTACAAGGAATTACAGAAAGTGGGTCAACAGCTTTGGCCCATGTGGGGTGTGGTTACAACCCAAAAACAACATGCCAAACTGTGCATTAGCCTGCCGCCCCCCACCCCCAACCCCCCCCACCCCCCTGTTGTTTTATATCAACCTTTGATTTGATTGTAGCTATTGGATTTTTAGCCTTACCTGTATAAGCCTTGCAATTGGAACTTTTTTTCCACATTTGGTATCCGTTTTTATTGGCACCGATTTGTTGGTTTGGTGAGGAAGTGAGAGTGTGTGGTGCATGCAAGTGAGGTTGTGGTCTGTTATAAGTTGTCCACTTGATTCCTCTTGCTTAGATTACCTTTGGACTGATTTCTCGTACTGTTTTGTTGATCCCTATGTCAGCAGGTGCAGGTTTCATTAAGGTTATAGTGAAGGTTGGAGTGTTTAGAAAAGATCCATTACTTGGGTTGAACAACAGTCAGACAGGAATTTATTATTGCTTTCTTTGTAGATTTGGTTCGGCATATTGTGAATATGAGATTTGCAGGTGTTTTGTTGTTCGTTTGGTGTGTCAGATGAATTTATTTTTGTGTCATGTTTCTGTATGGATATTTGTAAATTGTTTCTCCATGTTTGGCACATAAGGGTGTTTCACTGTTTGATTTTGATGTTTTGGAATATTGTTTTAGCCTTGTGTTTGGTGCACAGGCTGATGTTGGAATTGTTGGATGTTTTCTCTTAAAGGCTTGTTGTGCAAGAGATGTGTTTCTTTCCTCTTTCCAATTGATGTGATGAACAGATGGTTTTCTCTTTTACTAGTGTTGTGGGTTGGGGTCCTTTGTTGCTTTCCTATTTTGCAAGCGGTGTGTTTCAGCAATTGTGGGAAAAATTCAGTTAATATCAGAGTTTTTCAATTTTGCATTGCGGCTTTTTTCAGTGACTGCAAGTCCACTTCAGGTTGTGGTCTACAATCCAAGTGTCCTCTGAGTCACGGTGAATATTGAGCCATGAAATTCTAAGGTGCCACGAGTCTTGGTGGGTTTGCATTTAATATTCTACGAGTCTGCCAAGGGTCATGGTGGCTGAATTCTAGTGTTTGCTAGATGACATATGATGTGAGTCGTGGTGGCCTGGTTGTTGATACCACAAGTTGTGGTGGCCTGGTGGTTGATACCACAAACTGCGGTAGGATTGTGGTTGGTCTACTACAAATTTGTGGTTTGGTCACGGGTAAGGGAAGTAGTGTTAACTGAGAGCTGTGGTCAACCTGTGGTGTCTTGAAAATGGGCTATTGCAAGTTGTGTCTAGGTGGTGATCTATGAAATTTCAATGAAAATATAGCGTCTAAGGTTTTGTGGGGTGGTTTAGTTACCGGTGACTTGAGGGGTGATTGAATGTGTTATGGTTTTGTCATTCAACGAATTGATGGGTGACTAAACAAATATGATGGATAAGTTGTTGCTGATCTGTAGAATGTGTATATGTTCAATGGAGGAGTGAAAGTGTTTGTGAAGCGGCTTGCTCATATTGTTGGGTCAATGAGGATGTATGCGGGAGGAAGGATGTGTTGGTCACACAGTGTGATTAGTGTGATACGATTAGAACTCACCCACCCTGGAACGTGATTGATGACTATTTTGTTGTGTTTGATTGATACTCGATGATCATATTGATGTGTTATTACTGGTTTTTGATGTTGGGTATGTTTTATTATGCGAGAGCTAGCACCAAGGCAGCGATTGGTTTGTGATTGGGCACCACTAGAGTGCATTGTTAGATTAACCCCTGCCCATATGCAATAGTAGAGGATCTTACACGGGCCTCAACCTGAAGAAGAGGAAGATTTATTAATAACGTAGTCTGGTCTTTAGGAGGTTTGGGACTCCATAAGTGCAGTAGCTTTGTGACAGCAGGGCTTGGCTGTTGATACCAGATGATAGAGGGATCTTTTAACAGGTCTTATAGGATGAAATCCAAAATTGACTAAGTCTTGCAAGCATGGTGTTGATGGTATGTGAAAACAAAGGTATCTAAATTTGCATTCCTCTGAATTGTTTTATTTACTCTCAGGAAAATACATTATATAGCCAGCCAAGGCTTAGTACTCGGCTACAAATTAGGAAACAAACTGAAAAATAGAAAACCACCTAAACTAGGAAAGTACAAATGGAAACAATCAAGAAACAAATCAGCTAACAATAAGAAGTTGACCAAAAACAAATCCCTAACATTCGGGATTTCTAACTTTCTAACACTCCCCCTCAAGTTGGTGAATGAATATCAGCCATTCCCAACTTGTTTACATTTAGCTCGAATCCCTACTTAAGTAATGCCTTGGTGAGTACATCTAGCACTTGGAGCTTGGATGGAATGTAGAGTAGGCTGACAGTCTTGTTCTCAATTTCAGATTTGCTGAAATTTCTATCAATTCGCACATGTTTCATTCAATCATGTTGGATTGGGTTATGAACTATGGCAATAGCAAACTTGCTGTTACTGTAGAGCTTCATAGGTGATTGGAGAGGTATATCCAAATCCTTCAAGAGTCTTTCTAACCAAATCAATTTACAAATCCTTTGAGCTATTGCTCTATATTCTGCTTCAGCATTGCTTCTTGCTACAACAGTTTGCTTTTTTACTTCTCCATATTACAAGGTTACCCCACAATTTTGTACAATGACCTATTGTAGACTTTGAGTCTTCTATAGAACCTGCCCAATCTACATCTGCAAACCCTTCAATCTCTCTGCTCTCATTTTTCTAGAAGAGCAAACCTTTTCCTGGAGTTCCCTTTTCTCAAGATCTGTTCTACAGCCTCTAGATGTCTCTTAGTTGGAGAGTGCATAAACTGGCTCACCACACTAACAATATAAGCAATATCTGTGCGAGTTAAAGAGAGAAAAATCAATTTACCCACAAGATGTTGATATCTCTCCCTACTCACTGGTGGATCCTTTTCGGTTATCTTGTGTTTCCAATTCCGCTCAATGGGTGTTGAAGATGGCTAACATCCAAGTTTACTTGCTTCCTGTAGGAGATCTAGTGTATATTTTCTTTGAGAAATAAAGATGNAACATCCAAGTTTACCTGCTTCCTGTAGGAGATCTAGTGTATATTTTCTTTGAGAAATAAAGATGCCCCTTTTGCTTCTAGCAATCTCCATTCCCAAAATATATTTAAGCTTTTCTAGATCTTTAACCCTAAACTCAGACTACAAAAGGTGCTTCAAGTTGTCTATCTCGATAATATCATCTCTGGATCTCCGGTTGATGAGTGGCGAGGTACCCCTACACTCAATTATACAAATACGAGCATTTTACGCACGATCCGGTCGAACTCTGTAGACGGACTAGTTGTGGTATCCAAACAGTTACTCGTAGATCTCAGTTTGTTGTCTTCCCACCTGGACTAGTATTAGCTTTGTCACGTATGGTTTAGTCCAGAGTGAGGTGTATGATGTGTTTCTATGCTAACGCTACTCCTTGGTGTAATGGAAAATGATATTAACTAAGCTAAGGGAGAGAGGGTGAGAGAGAATATAAGCTAGCCTAAGTGCGATGAGCATCCATTCCTCAATCATCCGTACACATCTTGGACCTCGTGCACGACTACCACTGGGATTACCAAGCGCAGATCCTAGGTACGCTATTGGGTTACCAAGTAGTCACACTTAAATGCTCGTGATCAAGTTGTACTCATTCTACGTTTAACAGGGGTTTAGGGTGAAGAGATATTAACTAAGAAAGCAGTAAATACAAATTAAATAAATAATTAAACTAAGTGAATGTTGCAATGATGAAGTAATCTCGATCTTTATTTCCGGTCATGTGTGTGTCCAAGTACGTCACACTCGAATAAGGATGCCGTACAATTACAATCACCACATTGCAGGCATGCACTGGGAGAGAAGGGTTGAGAGGAAAAACAAAAAATAAAATCAGAACTTAACTCTAAAAACTGCCTTCTAAGTTTGCCTACCTCTTATTTATAGATGATGAGGTAGGCTGCGATATCGCGTACGCGATATCGCGTCTAGGCTGTGATATCGTGGATGCGATATTGCGGATGCGATATCACGATGGCTACGATATCACGAAAGCGATATCACAGCCAGCAAATTCATGACTTATCACCGGTGATAACCATATCATCCACATAAACTATCAAAATTACTTTCTTTCCATCTTCAGCTTGTTTCACAAACAATGTGTGGTTTGCTTGACTTGAGTGTAACCAAAACTCCTCATAGCCGTACTAAATCTAGTGAANGCTTGATCTTGAGTGTAACCAAAACTCCTCATAGCCGTACTAAATCTAGTGAACCACACTCTTGGGGACTACTTAAGGCCACAAAGAGACTTTTTTAGTTTACATATGGTACCTGGCTTTTTTGCATCTTCAAAACTAGGTGGCAGTCTCATATATACTTCTTCTCCTAGATTTCCATTGAGAAAAGCATTTGATACATCCATTTGATATAGCTCCCAATCTAAGTTTGCAACAATGGATAGAAGAACCCGAATAGAATTTAGTTTTGCTACTGGTGCAAATGTCTCTTCGTCGTCAATACCATAAGTTTGAGTGTACCCTTGAGCCACTAAGCGAGCCTTATACCTCTCTATTCATCCATTAGATCCCACTTTCATTGTAAAAATCTGCTTACACCTCACTAGTTTTTTGTTATCAGGTCTATCAACAACTTTCCAGGTGCCATTTTCCTTCAAGGCCTCCATCTCTTCCATGACTACTGCCTTCCACTTTGGATTTGCAATTGCCTCATTGATATTTTTTGGAATCACAACACCACAACACCATCAAGTTGAGAGATAAAAGCCATGTAATTCTTAGACAATTTATAGTATGAAAGATGATTTGAAATTGGATGTTTAGTACAGGATCTAACTCTCTTTCTAATAGCAATAGGAACGTCTAGATCGTCTATTCTAATAGTACATTTTTGACTATCTTGTGTCACAGGATTTGGTTTTGAGAAGGAATTTGAGGTCTTCTTGAGTAAACTTGGAGTTCACTTCAATGTTGAGGCTGCACCGATTTTCCCCCTTGACTTATTTCACCTACATCTTGTGACATGGACAAGTTTGGAGAGGTAGTAGATGAGGAGGAATGACTCGGTTGTGAGACTAGAAGTTGAATAGTGATGAATGAATCCCAATAGTTTGCTTTTTGATCATTATTCTCCCCCTAAAGCGAACTTTTAGTATAGAAAGGCTGATCTTCAATAAATGTTACATCAAAGGAGACAATGAAGTGCATTAGGTGGGAGAATATCCAATGAACACACATTTGAAGGCTTTGGGATCAAGTTTACTTCGAGTAGGGTTTGTATTGAGGACAAAGGCACAACATCCAAAAACTCTATGTTCTAGGGAGTGAAGTAGACTCAAATGTGGAAAGGATTTATTTTAGATGACTCAATGGGGTGTGAAATTTTAGAACTTTGGAGGGTAGACTATTTATCAGATAGGTGGCTGTTAACACTGATTCCCCCCAGTATGATTGTGGAACATGACTTGTGAACATTAGAGAACGAGCAATCTTCAAGAGATGATGATTTTTTGCATTTGGCAACACCATTTTGTTGGGGAGTATAGGTACATGAACTCTGATGAATAATTCCATGATTAATTAGGCAATCTCGAAGTTTGTGTGCAAAATGTTCTCTACCATTATCAATACAAAGTATTTGAATGGTAGATTGTAACACATTTTGAACCATTTTGTGAAATTGTATGAAGGTGGACACAGTTTCTGATTTTTCTTTCAATAGATAAACCCAACAGACTCAAGTATGATCATCAATAAATGTAATAAACCATCGGGTTCTAGTTAAGGAATTCGGGAAGGTCCCCATATATCACAATGGATCAAATGAAATGGTTTTGAAGATTGATGTGTATGAGTAGGATATGCTTTTTGAGTTTGCTTTGCAAAAATACATGACTCGCAATGGAAGAAAGATGGATCTTTATTGCTGAATAAATTTGGGTACAAATGCTTTAAATACTGAAAGCTGGGATGACCCAAATGATTATGCCAAAGCATTACCTTTGACTCAAAAGCAGCAGACAAAGAAACAAGAGTAGATGCTTTCGGTTTTGGAGAAGAACCGGTGAGATAGTATAGACCTCAACGCTCTTTAGCATTGCCAATCATCTTCCTTGAAGACAAGTCCTGAAATTCACAATGATCACTGAAAAATGTTACTGAACAATTTTCATCCTTTGTTAATTTGCCAACAAAAAGAAGGTTATATTGGTAACTAGGAACATGAAGGATCGATTTCAAATTAAGGCCACAACAGGTAATATTTCCAACACTAGCAACCATGGATGAACTGCCATTAGCTACAGTGACTGTCAAGTTATCATTGCACTTTTGGTATAGCAAAAAAAATACTTTTCGAACCTGTCATGTGGTCTGATGCACTAGTATCTATTATCCAAACTCTATCATTATCCTTGTGAGATAATAATGATGATGGGTTGTTACCTCGTTGTGCAACAATAGCAGTGGATATGGATGACTTAGACTTGAGCTCTTGATTATTTTTTTTGTGGGTTCAAAAGGGTCTTCAAGACTTCCATTTGCTTGGGTGTGAAAGGGACTGATTCAGCTTCCTTGCATTAGTAGTGGCTTCGGCAACATGAGCCATGATGTTGTTCTGTTGTTGACTTTGAGGGTTCCAGTCATGTGGCTTACCATGGATGTCCCAACATGTCTCCTTCGTGTGATTTGGTTTATGGTAGTGCTTGCACCATAACCGACCACCTTTGGTCTTCTGATTCGGGTTGGAACTCGTCTCCCTTTTATTGGCAACAGGAGCAGAATTTTGAGATGACTCTTCAGTCATATTATTTGAAGAACCATGAAGCACCACTTTCTTCTCTACGAACTTTGGCATAAGCTTCTTGAATTGATGGGAGTGGCTTTGTCCCGAGGATTCTCTCTCTAACTTCATCGAGTTCCTTGTTCAGTCCTTGTAAAAAATCAAAGACGCGATCCTTTTCCAACATCTTAATGTAGAGAACACCATCATTAGGACACTTCCGATTGATGGTATAATACAAATCCATCTCTTGCCATAGTTCTGTCAAGGTATTAAAACACTCTTTGACAGTCTTGTTTCCTTGGCATGTGTTGCGAATGAGTGACCGTATCTCCAAATGTTGAGACGTGTTTTCAAGATCGGAATACATCTCTTGAACTACTCTCCAAATTTCTTGTGTAGTTTTAAGGAAGAGATACATTCAACCAATTGCAAGTTACATGGAATTGATCAACCAAGCCATGACAATTGAATTTTCAGCCTCCCATACACTTGCGTTTGGATTACTAGAAGGTGGAGAAAGAGTTTCACTAGTTAAATACCCCATCTTGCCTTTTCCACAAATGACGTGGAGCACGGATTGAGACCAGTCTCAAAAGCTTGATCCATTTAACTTGTGTTGTGTGATTTGCAACATGTGATTCACATCTGTTGTTGTCAAGGATCCAACCGCTCCAAAGGTTTGCATTGATACACTTGATGAATTCATCGTAGAGGATTGCGTTGCACTTGACATGGTGGCAGTGAAGAAAGAAAAAACAAAATTTTAAGATTTAGGGTTGGCAGGAGTCACACGGCTCTGATACCATGAAAACAGAGGTATCTAAATTTGTATTCCTCTAAATTGTTTTATTTACTCAGGAAAATACATTATATAGCCAGCTGAGGCTTAGTACTCGGCTACAAATTAGGAAACAAACTAAAAAATAGTAAATCACCTAAAGTAGGAAATTACAAATAGAAACAATCAAAAAACAAATCAGCTAAAAATAAGAAGTTGACCAAAAACAAATCCCTAACATTCAGGATTTCTAACTTTCCAATAGTATGGGATTGGTAAATTTCTAGATTATTATGAGTACACATGGCAATTTGTTCTCCACTGAGCGATGGGTGCTATACTCAAGAGATTGTGATTGGTTGGTGGTGGGATGTGAGGCTGTTTAATATGCATCTTGGTTTGGCATGCATGTTTGTTTGCTTATTTGCTTGTCCTGATGTATTGGGTAAGGCAATTACCCATGCTTGTGACGCTAGCTGCATGGTTCTCATCTGTGAGTTGAATAAGGGGTGTAATAATAGATTCCTATTTAGTCATGTATACCGACACTCCTTTATTTACAGGGAGTTGGAGGATCTAGAGACCGGGAGAAATAAGTGTCAAGGTTCCTAGAGTTGTTCTCAAGATGGTCATACTTTGAATATGGACTGAGCATGTTTATTATATTTATTTTATTCTATTAAGATTTTGATGATGTACAGTTTTTAATGGTCTGCGAACAGGAGACTAGCTTATATTATGCATTTTATGTGTTTTCATGCATTTTTGTACTGTGGCTTACAGGACAAAAGTCCTATGTTTTGGATGATTCCAGATATTCTGTTTTGTTTTGGCACTGTTTCACGGGCACTAGGCTTGCATGACTCTGATAATATACAGGTTAATTTTTATGCATTCCAAAGGCTATTGTTTTGATAATGGTTTTTTTATTACTAATTTTCCGCTCTGTGGAACCTATTTACCTTCATGTAATGTTCGGTAAATGTTTCTTTACAAATTTGTACTTGCACGTGCCTTTTTATTTATGTCTCCGGTTTACGATGTTCTATTGGACTTTCCACATGGTAGCTTCTAGCCTAGTCAAAGTTAGGGGGTGTTACAAAATACCTGGCAATATGATTTGCTAAGCCATCTTTTTTTCTGTCATCTTTCCCGTGACAATATAAATGCAGATTGTCACCAATTGACTGAGCATTTCAGGCATGTGAACAATGCAAGAAGAGGTAATGTATTGTTTCATTTTCCTTTTGACACGACACAGCTAGAAGAAGCCACATCGACAACTTTCCTTTTCAAACGTTTCAGTGTAGGTAAGGCTTTACATCTATCACGACCGAAAAAATAATTGTACTTGCGCCTGCAACCAATTCGTATTCCAGTGTTGATCCTCTGACTTTTTTACAAAATTGACCATCATGTCACAATCACTGCAAATTGAATCAGTGGCTGAATTTGACCAAAGAACATATTTGCCATGCATTTGACAGTGGCATTTAAACCAGCTTTTTATTTATTCCAGTGCTTTCTAAACTGGACAGGCATTATTAAACTTTGAACTTTGATGCGAATGCATGTGAACCCTTTCAGTTATTGATGTAATTTCTATTTAACAAAATATTTTCCTTTACAATTTATTTTTAGAATTCAACATTGTATACCAAGTGCATTTCAAAATGTTAATAATGCTTAGTGCATTTGAAAAAGACACCTGAAAATTATCGTTTGTCTGTTTTCCTCATTCGTTTAGTTGTTTCATCCACCCAGTTTTTGACTGTTTGTAATCATATAAAGTGATATTTTAGATTATATCACTTAAGTAATCAGCTAGTTTTTGGATTATATATTTAAAGAACTGATTTAGGTTTATGTTCCTAATTGCAAATGGAGGAAGCATATTTGAGGAGGCTTTCAACTTGTATATTGGGATGCCCGTTTCCAAGTAATAAAGCATATGGTCTGCAGAATTCTCTTGCGGCTCCAATGGCCATGAGTCAGTCATATGGTAATATATATTCTTTGCAAGTGATTGTTTGTACAGTTGAGTATTCTCTGCATCAATATGTTAATATTTTTCTTTTTTTTGGAGAAAAGGTCAGGTAATGTATTAATGAGAAAAATTCACAAGGTGATAAAGGAGTGATATAGGGGAGAAAGAACCCCCAAGTCCCCATGCCTTGAAACCACCGGCCGCTCAAAACAGGCCATATGATAGACCTCAAACCCCACAAAATGGTCTATCAAAGCATTATACAAAACAAAATAGCCCCTTAGAGCCCCCAGGGCATGGGCCAACACCCCAAAAGTCTTAAACCCCAAACATCCACAACCTCTCAAAAGCAAACAGACACAAGAAAAAAAGGAAAAGTGAGCACATAGAACAAAACTGTGATTAAAGGAACCACAGTTGCCACCAAAGCAGAACATCCCAGTCCCTAGAGTGGACGTTGTAGTCGGGAATAGGCACATCCAACACCCCGCTGACGATGGATACTATCCAAAACCTCACGATGCCTTTTAGTGTCCATGAAGGTTGGTGCTTATTGAAATTCCTCGTAAGCCTCCTCTTTTAGGTGCCGGTCACCTTAATTACCTAGGGGATCCAGATGGAGACTAGCCGAAGTACATTAAATAAATCTCCGTAACACATCCCACAACATTTTCCTATTTCCTATTCACATTCACGATGACATAGGGGCATCTATTGGTCTGAAACCAAAGACAACTGTTGGTTTCATGTGCCATATCTTGCTGTTGTTGCAGTTGTTCAGCCTACAACCACTCATTCTGCCTCTCCCCTGCTTCCGCTACCTCCCTAGCAACCCTTTCCTGCTCTTCCTTGATTAGCTCATGCTGCAGGATCCACGGCATCTCCATTTTTGCAGCATTTCTACGCATAGCCTCATTCATCTCATACCTCTTAAGCTCTTCTTTAGCTTCATCCTTCAAGTGTAACATGGTCTGTCGTAGCTCCCGGGTGAACTCTTCCTCCCTACATCATCATTTGTCCTCCCAACACACCCTTTCCTCCAGTCAGGCCTTCTTATTTGCCTATGCCACAGCCTGGATGATGTGAACCATGAAAAGCAATGGCTAGGGTCCCTCCTCCGCTGACAATAGCCCAAGGCACAAATCAGCCATAATTCCATCTGCCAGAGGATTTCCACAACCAGCATCGCGGGGTTGAATACACTGTGTTAAGGGGCGATGGTCATTGATGTGCATAAACGATAGAAAAAGAAGCTAGGGGTCCTATGGTAGAGCCACCCACCATGATGAAAGAATAAGACTTGCATGGGTAAGTTCAAGGAAGCCAAGAAGTACCAGGGTAAGTTCACCATCCATCCCTACCACAAACATTTAAGGAAGGTGAAGTGGGAGCTTTGAAGCTTCCACACATTGCCAAATTAAACAAAAAAACTATCAACCACCTCAGCAATGTCCTACCACATCTATGGCAGGGCTGACCTGGGCACCTAACCACTTCCTGTTTTGGGGATTGGGCGAAGGAAAAAATCCACTACGTCTTGTAGCCCACGCCCAGTGGGCAGGACCACCTCACCCATAGTAGGAATGTTGAGATATCCTACAAATGCATCCTCCATCATCATAATCCACACACCATGGAAAGGCATAACATTGTGCTCCCAATTGTTGAAGGACACCCCATCCTCTAGGTCAGGATCACTCATCAAAGCAGGAAGAAGATCCACCCAACTGATCTGCTCAACTAGACCTCACAACACCATATTAGCACGAAAAATCTAACAGGTGGGCTTGAAAGTACGAGTGACCCCTATCACATTGATCACTTCAATCCACCTGTCAAATTGTGCCTAGTGTTGCAACCTGACCAAGGGGAGGAAGATGCTTAGACAGGAAAACCAAAGCGTTATGTGCATGCCATAGACACCACAGAGTCGCTGTTGCTTGAGAATCCATGGAGAGAGGGAGAGGAGTTAAGGCCGAAGAGTGCCAAACAACCTGAGAAAAAACAAATTGGTAAATAAAGTGCAAGGTGGTCTCCGACACATTCAAGCACATCAGACGGGTGTCAACAATAGGTAGCCCCTGTGCATGCAGCATAGAACAAACCGAAAGCGTGCCCTGTAGCACAAGCCAAAGGAATACTTTAATCTTTTCTGGGAGTCTTCCTGCCCATATTCTGGTCCACCCCTGAATAAAGATGCTGGAGAATGTCTTGCGGCCGTGCGTCTAAGCAATTATTTTGGATCCTATAATTGGCATGCCGGCATAAAGCCCACTAGATGTAGGAATCCCTAGTAACCCCCCTCCACTGTTGATATTTATTCTGCATAATCATGATCCATTGTGCTGCATGAAACGTTTAAGTGTTGGAGCCTCATGGTAATGACATCCCGGAACTTTAAAATGTAGAGACCACCAGCCACCTTTGGCTGTGCCACCTTGTCCCAACCAAGAAGGTGGATGCTCTCACCCCCTTTTCCACCTGACCAAATGAAATTCCTGATCAATTGATTCACCTGCTACACAATGGCAACCAGAGGGTTGGCCATAGTCACTGTAAAACAAGCAATGGTCAAGAGCATCAAAGTAGCTAGAAGAAGATGCCCTTTCCTGGTCAGGAAACAATTGGACCAATGTCCAATTCATTGTTGGACTTTTTGTAACAGGCCAGTCCAGGAATTTTTCTGATTCCAGTCGTACATGGGAGTTCCCAAGTAGTAATCCGAAAAAGTACTAGGGAGAATACCCACAAGCTGACTAATCAATCCCTTCACCCTGCCATCGATATTGAAAAAATATAAGGCAGATTTACCTCTGTTGATATCCAGACCCACCTCCATGGCCATTCTCATGAGCCTGGTTGAGGGCATGCACATGAGGCACCGCCGCCCGGGAGAATAGAATGGTATCATCAGCATAATGTTCTGATAAGCACTCCACCTCCGCAACCTGCAAGCCCTGCACCCCTTCCATCTTGCAATATGTGTATATGAGGTCCATACCCAGAATGAACAGATGTGGGGAAAGGGGATCCCCTTGATGAAGTCCCTGCCCTGAGGGGTTTGATTTTTCCGGATCAATTTGAAAAACATTTGATTGTGAGTTGTATTAGGAAATGACGATTTTTTTTCTGTATGAAAAGTGTGGAATTCATTAAACTGCTGATTTTTTCCCTTTTTTTCCTGGTAAGTTTTGCACCCATTATATCGATTGAGGTAGAATATGAATAAAATAATTTTGAGTTAGTTATTCATGCCAAATTTTTTGATCATGTAGGACCCATTGTTCTTAACATGGTTGTGGGAGGAGAGGTTGTTGCTTTGAAGACAATTGAAGAGGGATGCAATATTGTGATTGAAGAAATGCCAATGCATGTATGCAATTTTCATGTACATTCTTCGTAAAATATTCTAAATTGAGTAAAATAAAGTCATATTTAGTTTATGGTAAATGAGTTACACAATCTCGTTTTGTTCTCTTTGTATGCTTTTATTTCTTGCAATATTGACTAACTCATTTCTGTGTATTTTCTGCAGATATCTGAATTGATCTAAAATGACTACTGGTACCGTTTTGAAGGATAGGGACTTTAATAGTTGTAGGGCTTAAATTGTTTTTTCAAATAGTCGCATCACTGACGTTGACTCTGATGTTCAAGATGACACATATATATTCTAAATATAATAGCATATGTTGAAATTAAAGGATTCACTGTGGTAGAGTATATAGTGCTAACATTGTTGTAGCTAGACGAAAATCCATTTCATTTGTGAAATGTAAACAATAATATTCCAAATTATAGTGGCTTGTCGAAGGAAATGTGATGACACTGATGCGGTGAAAGTTTAATCTCCAATAGTGCTTAGCTTGTAACATTTGAACAAATTTGTGAATTTTTATGCATAATTTTATTGCTAGCAATATTTAAATGCTGATGCTGTTTCGTATCAACCTCGAAACATCAGTAATAGAATGGTGTTTCACCAGAACATTTTTATGCAAGGTAGGTGTACTTGGAAAGGTTTTTAGCAAAAAAATTAAGAAGATTTTATCGAACTGGCAGTGAGTGGAAAACATTCCAGCATTTTTAGGGTGTAACTTTCTTCTTTAGATGACTAATGGTGAATGTCATTGATTTTTACATTGGTTGATTGAGGTGAGATAAAGCAAAATTAACTGTGCGCACTTCGTTAATGAGTGTTTCATTTCACTTCATTGAGGTGGATGCTTCACTTCATCAATATTTTGTAGCGCAGAAAACAAAAACACAAGCACACAAATCACGTTTGTTAACCAGGTTACCAGTTAGGAGTGTGCCCAATTCAGTTGCCTTTTTTTCTTTCACCAAAAATCTGGTTTTGCTGAATGACAAGCAACCGTACGTTCAACAACACATTGTATTAATCCACTAAAAATTCCCAACTCTTTCGAGAGTGAAGAACATAAACTTGACCCACTTTGTTGAATGGTTTAAACTCTCGCAACAATGCACAACAATGAATAATCCTCATTTTGTTGAATGAATTGTAACTTTATAAGGTTTTTTCAAACTGCAAAAGTAAAAAAATACTTTGCCACTGAATTGATATAATGAACCACGGAGTCAAAAGTTGCATTAACGACAAACATTGAATGATTTGGGATTTTGCTTTTTTCGGTCTTTCTAGATAAGGCTGAGTGGGCGTTTAGTGGATCTAGAATATGCCTGAGAAAATTATCGAAACCCAATGATTGAATGCCATTCCCAAAACACATTTGTTCATTGGTTGAGAAAAATTAAGTTATAATCTTCATCAATAAAATTTTTTTAACCACGTTTTTCAACAATATATGGTGTAAGAAAGAATTTAGAAGTTAAAAGGGATGTAACTTGTTCACATTTCCAAGGTTGCTTACGAACTTCCTTGCAAAGTAGAATTTCTCTTTATGGGTTGTTTAACCTGACATTTTATAGCTTTATAATTTTGTATTGCCTCTTTTAAGTATTATATTATATATGAAAGTTTAATCTCTAGTTCTAGGATTTGGTTAGATTTTATGATTCAAGAATATTATGTATAATGAATCTTATTACTATTAAGTAATGTTCGCATTTTCAAATATTTCCATGGAACAAGAAACCCTTCGTCCTTGAAAACCTAGGTATGGCTATTGACATTTGTAATATGATGAGTACCTTTGGAATTAAGCTATAGGGCTTTATGAATGTGTAGTTTGGGGTCTAATTCTTGATCAAGAATTGTGAAAGACAATTGAAAACTTAAATGAATTTAAGGTGAAAAATCGAGTTTCATTGGTAATATTGAAAGCTAATTTGTTGCCATTGGAAGTTAAACTGAACACATTAGGTTTTAATATTCTATTTGCATGATAAAAATAACAATAAGATCTCAAGAAATATCATTGTTGTCATGAAGGAAAATTATGAATACAAAAAATGGTATATTTAAAATATCAATGTAATAATAAATTTAAAATGTGATTGGAAATCTATTAAAGAGAGTTTTAGAGAAACAATGAAATGAGACACACAAACAAAATGGAACATCATGAATTAAAGGAATTAAACTATACTACCTTTGCATTGAAACTAAAAGATGGAATAATAAGTAGCATGAAGATAGAATATGTTGATTGTGTTTAGTACAAGTGGTAGAAGCTGAAAACATGTATATTATTAGAGTGTTGCAAAACAATTTTTTTTAAGAAAAAAATGATAAATCTATAAGCAATCCTTATATGAGCTATCCAGTTACTAGTGTTTGTTTTAGGAGATTATATGAAAAAACTATTTAATTTACATAACTATTCAACACATTTATTGTATTATTGATTGGATACTGATGTATTTTTCACAAAAGAATTTGTATGATCCTTAAAGCTTACACAAACGTAATGAAGTTTTCATTTCCATTTCATTATTGAAGTATCTTTTTGTGTCATGAGTTTGATTCTCTATTGTGCATATAGTTGACAATTCAACTTCTAAACTCATTTAATGTTAATGTATTAGATTTATTTTAATTTTCTTGATGTGAGTCTTTTATTAAGTTGAATTACCATATTATGATTTTGATTTGTTTATTTTGTAGGTCTTTTTGCTAACAAGTTAGCTTTTCAGAATTTTTTTGAGGTTGTGGAAATGCTCTTATTAGAGTATGGTTGGGGATCTTGATCAAGGGTGATGTGTAGCATGATTCTAAGATGTAATGTGATGGGTATGCCACAATGATAGTGCATCATGCTATGTAGTGTGGTACATTAGTGTGATGATGTGTTACACTACATAGCATACATTAGTGTGATGATGTGTTACACTACATAGCATACATTAGTGTAACAAGGGTAGCTTGATATGCAAGCAAGATAGTAGTGTAACTATAGTGTGATTTGTTTTGAAAAATAAATTGCACAAGCTTAAACAAAGCTCACTAATATGAAAACTCTAACTTTAATTCAAGTTTATAAGTCAAGATACCCTTTTTCCTCTTGTGATTTTGGCCATTTTACATTTTGATCTCCTTTTAACCCTATTTATCTTTTCCTCTCTTCATTCTTGCTTGATATTTCAAGGGCTCTTGCATTTTCCAATAGATTTTGAAGCAACTAGTGTTGTAGAAGGTTAGATAGGTTAGATCTAAGTGGATTTAAAGGTGCTAGGGTATGAAGAAGGATTTGATAGTAGACCTTGGCTTATTCTTCACATCTTGAAGGCTTGATTGGAGGCTTTGGATTTACTTAGGGTTTCTTCTTGTTCATTTTGACTTCATTCTGAAGGAGGAGTTACACTTTTTCTGGATTTTCTTGTAGCTATTACACATAAAACATGAATGGGATTGTTTGTTTGCTTTGTCTTATGGACTCTAGTGAATTCTATATATGGTTTGGTTGTTGGATTTGATATTCTATATTGAAATATCATGGATTTAGGATTTGAATGTTCTTGGATTTCTTTAATAATTTTGAATTTTCTACCTATGGATAATTCTTAACTTCATGTACATAATTTGAATGCACTTTCTTCATCTTGATTTTGTTGAGTCATGGTTTTTTTACATTTGAGAATTTAGGATTTTTTTTTCATAAAAATATGTTTTATCATATTACATTAGGATATCATAATAAAATAGAATAGCATAATCTATAACTTAGTATAAAGCATTACACTACAACATGTATACATTAGCATTCACACTATCCAATTATTTTATGAGTAATCTCTATTATGTTGTAAATGAAAATTCTTTTATATAGGAATCATGGAAGTTTCTTAAAGTTATTATGATAGGAGGCCTCAATTGTGAAATGTTATAGCTACGTTGGCAAGGTTGTTTTTCCATTTGAGATAACATTTTGTATGCCATGTATTCCATGTTGTTTTTGTGTTGGGTATTTTGTTTCTCTTGCATCTTTCTTGAGTTCCGTATCAATGGCTTTGGTTCTATAGTCAATGGGGTCCAGACTCTTTGGAATCATCATAGCTTATTTGGCTATGAATATATAGTATCGAAATGCTCTTAGATTGCTTGCATGCTATGTCGATGTCTTGGACCTAGGAAATTAGTTAATTGATTGTTGCATTCTTATGTACAACTACATGATTTGATAAACCTCTTCCAATGCAACTAGTTCTACTACTTGAACTAAATATAATTGTTATAACTTATGGATACGTTATATTGTATAATTCTTATGTTGAATGTTGGTATATTTAAGAAGCCAATTGATAGTTATAAATTGATAAACTATGATTTGATGCTAAAGATAAATTGATGAGATTAGAATGATATTGAGATTGATGATTCACTTAATGGGTATAGGGATCATATTTCTTTGAAGTGTTTCAACGTAGCTACTGAAAAACCTAAGGCCCCTATATTTATGATTTAATTTAAGAAGAAATAAGGAACTAAGTTAGAACAAATAGACATTCTAATTCTATATTATAAATGAATATATGCTGCTACAATTATATAGGGTTTGATCTCCTAAGAATAAATTTGGCGAGAAAAGCATTAGAATGATCCTTATCATATCATTTAAGGATTTTCTTAGTAGGGAATGAACTAATTATGGGAATAGATAGAAAATACATGTATAAGATCTCATGCTATTTAATATAGAGTAAAGGATGAGATATATCTAATTCTTTTTTGGAACATCTAATCATCATATTCCACAAATCCCCCCATGATGATAAGTTGTTCCACTCCAAGGAAGTCTCTGAAAGACTCAAACTTCTTTTAGTTTAAAATCTTAGTAAAAATATCTACCATCTAAGCTTTAGTCTTATAATGCACTAGGTTGAGTGTGTTGTCTTGTATTAGACTTCTGAGATAATAATTATTGATATCTGTGTTTGGAATGTCCATGATGAACATGATTGTGAGCCATCACAATAGTGCTTGAGTATATCTCATTTTTGTGAAGATGGAGTGGATCCATATAGCTTGTGTAGCAACATTAGATGTGGCAATGTCTTCAGCCATAGCTATAGAAAGCACAACTATATCTTATTTCTTTGATCCCTAGGAAATGAGAGGACCAAAGAAAAAAAAAAATCCTAAAGTTGATGTATGATCTTTAAGGTCACCTCCGTAGTCCACATTAGTACATTCCCATATCTTGAAGTTTTCATACTAATGCTATGATCCCATAATCTGTTGTAATTCTCAAGTATTGTAGAACTCGCTTTGCAGCTTTCCAATATGATTCATATAGATCTTGGATAAATCAAGAAATATAATTTATAGCAAGCTAAATATCAAAAAAGGTATTGAAAAGATAGATGAGGCTAACAATAAGGAATTGATATAATGATGCATTAATGAATAGGAATGCATCATCCTTGGTAAGTTTTGTACTAAGGACGAGTGATGTATCTAATAGAGTATGATTGATCATGCTAGATTGGGAAATTTTTATTTGGGATATGGAAATGGATGTGGGCCTTTAAACAACTTGAAAGCCCAACAAATAGGACATCTTTCCTGAGCTAGACATTTTAAATTCATTTTTCATTACTTGTAGAAATAAATTTTCCAAAGTAGATGTAGATGTGAAATAAATTAAATCATATACGTATAAGCAAATAAAAATATAAGCATCAAATACCTTCTTATATATAGTTTGGAATTGATGATTTTTGAAGCTTACCTGCACGAAGAATGCATGAATCTAGGTGTACCAAGCATGTGAAGCTTTTCTTGAGCCCATATAATGCTATATGAAGCTTGTAAACATGATTCATCATTCCTTCATTCATGAAGCCTAGTGGTTGTTCCATGTAAGAAAAGTAGAGGCCTCATCCAATTGATAAATTACATGATCAACTTGAGAAACAAAAGCAAGAAAGATTTTCACAAATTTCATTTGTGAAATGGGAGAAAATCTTTTGTTAGAATCTCATCCTCAATGTTATAAATAGCTTTTGGCAACTAGGATAGCTTTGAATTTGTGCATCTAACCATGTTGATTATTTTTTGATTTTAAATACTCATTTTGATGAGTGGTGGGTACCCCCCACACCCAATCATATGAATCACAAGCATTCATGCATGATCCAATCAAATTCCATGGATGGGACTAGTTGTAGCATCTAGATTATTAAGCATTGATTACAAGACACTATCTTCCCACTTGGTCTAGTGGTAGCTTTGTCATGTATGGTTTAGTCCAAAGTGACGCATATGATAATTGATGTTGTTAGGCTCATTTTACTCCTAACAATAAACATAATTGAGAATGAAATTTAATCCTAAGTTAAAGTAATGGACATAATGTAAATCTAATCTTGCCTAGAGCAATGAGCATCTGGTCTAGGCTTACTGTACACATCTTGGGCTCATGTAACCATTAGTAGGTTACCAAGCGTTATGCTACTGGGTGAACCAAGCTATAACACTATTGGGATTACCAAACGATTACACTTAAACACTCAAAACTAGTTGTACTCATTTTGCTTTACTAATGAACAAGTAAACTACTTGGAAACACAAATGATTAAACTAAGAAAACAATAAAAACTATGCTAAGTAAAAAAGTAAAACTAAGTGGATGCTACAATGATGAAAAGCAATCCTGATCTTTATTTCTAGACATGTACTGTGCCCAAGTACACTTCACTTGAATAAAGACTCTGTACAACTACTCAACATCACAATGTAGACATTCACTCTCTATTGCTAAGCTATGAAAACAAACTGATAGAGTTCATGTTACTAAATGACAGAAATGTGTCCAATACATGGCATGAGTCTCATAGTTATAAGCATTTATTATAATTGCAACATCACAAAAAAAATGTGACGTAGCATCTACAACATCGTAGATGTGATATCTTAGTCAATTCATGCTCTATCACATTTTAAATCATAATTGACTTATCAAGAAGACAAGAAAAAAGGCTTCATGTGTTATTTCTGTTGATTTGTTGTAGCTCTCTCTCCATGATAGCAATCCATTTTTCATCCAAAGTTGTTTCAACAGCAGAGGATGGCTCTACTAGGTTATCAATAGTGTCCATCCACAATTAGTGTAGGTAGCACAAAGAGCTCATCATCAAGGGTGACAATGAAGAGAGCCTTTGCATCATTGCTTAGACTTGCATGTCGAAAGTAACTATGAGTTGTATGCGAGGTGAAGTTGGTATCTAACATATTGGAGGATAGATGATCTACAAAATGTTGTGAATTGTGTGAACGCTACAAAGAGGAGATATAGATAGACAACAAAGTTAATGTAACAACCGAACCAAAAGGAATAGAGGCAACCATAATGGGTGAAGAATTGCTACAAGAATGTATATAATTGTGACTATTTTGTAGAGTATTTAATGAATAAATGTTGTCGCAATGATCACATAAATTGAGGAGGAGACCAATAAATATTAGTGGAAGGTGTATCATGCACTATAAATAGAAGAACTGAAAGCAAATTTGAATGCATTTGATGATTAGGCCACAATGATTAATGTGATCGTGCTTGCCAATATTTAGAAGGTCATTTAGTATACTATGTGTTGCATGGATTGATGATAATGATAATGAATGCATGGGCATAAACTAATTGATAAAGAAATAAATTATTGATTAATTTTTATTGGAAAAACCAAGAGAGGTACATGGCTAAGAAAAGTACAAGGTAGTTCTGATGCTATAATGTTGTTGTATGAAATCTCCATTGTTGCTAATTCCAATTGTTTTGTTAATGTTGGTTGTTTCTAATTTTTATATACTTTGAGTAGTTACTTACACATAACAAGGAGAGGCAAAAATTATCAACTAAAAAATAGTGGATGGATAGCCATACAATAATACATATAGTGTATTATCTTGAATTGATCTTCATGGCATTTTATTTAAAATATAAATTTTTGTTACACAGGCTTCCATCCAAAACTTATTATCCAAGTTTGAAATTTGAAGCAAACATCTTGTCATTTCAACCATAGTTCTATTTTTTATCTAAACTATGTCATTTTGCTAAGGGGAACAAGGATGTGATAGTTTGATGAATAATCCCATATTTCTTACAAAGTTCATCAAACACATTTGATAGAAATTCACTACCACAATCTATTAGGATCTTTGTGATTATATTATCACTTTGATTTTCTACCTCTAGTTTAAATACTTTTAAAAAACCAAAAGCTTGATACTTCATTTTAGGAAAATATCCTCAAGAAAATCTTGAAAAAACATCCATTATAATCAACATATATAGGCTCTTTTGTAGACTCAATGTGTGCATGGGACTACATAGATTGAGTGTATGCCCTCAATCATCATATTCCATAGTTGTAAAAGATTGAGTGTTTAGTCACTTAAAAGATGTTTAGACTTCTACTCATCTACTGATCCTACTTGGTGGGATTAGTATTGAGCCTCCAAGTGATGAGCCTTAACATAGATAATAAATGATGAATTAAGAATAAATT
The DNA here is from genome assembly GCA_015680685.1 of Gnetum montanum. Classification (NCBI taxonomy): domain Eukaryota; kingdom Viridiplantae; phylum Streptophyta; class Gnetopsida; order Gnetales; family Gnetaceae; genus Gnetum; species Gnetum montanum. The sequence goes on from MNCI01026467.1 coordinate 486,889, forward strand.
TTATGAGAATAATTAAGAAAAAAGCTATGAAACTTACCCTAAATACTAACTTCAAAAAATATTTCTGACCACAAAGAACAAAACTAGATCTTCCACTTTCTTTAATATCTGAACAAAGAATGATGAATCTATGCAAGATAAATCTACAGTTATGCTCATATTCTAAAGAAATTCATTGTGTTATATCAAACGTGCTTAGAAACATAACATGAAAATTAATTTTATTTGAGATCATGTAAAAATATAAGAAAATAACATGTGAAATTTGATATCCATATGAGAAATTATATGAAGCTACTATGAAAATATGAAATTAAGAATGAATATGAGAATGCTATTAAAGAATTATGAGAATTATAAGAAAGGATCATTACGTGAAGGCTTAATGCTCATCCCACCAAGCAAGGTTCCCTAAGAATTGGTAGATCAGGAGAAGCTTAACCTCTTATTGCGTGGCTACACCTAGGCTCAAACCCAAACTTTACAACCTAAGAAATATGTACATTACCAACATTGCAACCAACGACAAAGAAGAAAATTAAAAAAAGGAGTTCAAGAACCTTCATCACTACACTTTTTCTATTCATCAAAATTTGAAACAAAGAGAAAGCTTTAAAACACATCTATCAAGAAGCTTAAATAATGGTCTTATAGCATTTTAAGAAACAAAGAGAAAGATTGAGTGTTTAGTCCCTTAAAAAACTCATCTTAAGGCTTAATTAACAAACATTTTATCATCATTCCAAATGATTGTCCTTCTCAAGTTGTTAAATATGAGGTGTAATTATTCAATTAAATCCTAGATGTAATCTTTCTATTTCTCGATGTTTCAAAAGCTAGATCTAAATTGTGATAGATTTGAGCCATCCAACCATTCAAAGTTACTCATGCATGTTGAATTTACTTGTAGATCTAAGCTGCATAACCTTGATTGAATTACATTATCCTAGATTCTTTTAAATTTTGAGTCAATCCAAATTCACATATATTTTATGCATTTCTTTAATTAATCCAACCTTATTGCATGTCAAATAGACCTTATGATGTACTTATGGCTACTTTTATTATGTTATAGTAATCTCTACCTCATTGTGGGGGGGGGGGGGGGGGGGGGGGG